>BLKR01015620.1:0-60305 GCA_011170035.1 Teleogryllus occipitalis
GTTTTGATGTTTAGAAATAAAGTAGAGCGTACGTTTGTTTTGACTGGATGTTCTAATTCCTTGTGTGATCCAAGTATTACTTTTTCGTGAAATGTTTAATTTTCTCTTTTTAATTGGAAAGCATGCATTAAAGAGAAATGAAAGCTTTGAGAAAAATACATTATATTTTTCATTTGTGTCAATAGCGTTATAAACTGCCTCCCATGATTCCTTCAGCAAGTAGTCCTTAAATAATTTTTATGTTAACTATAGTAAATGCTCTGCACATGCGTGTTTTATTTATTGTGTCAGTATTCATGTTATTAGTAATTGTAAGAATTTGTGCATCGTGGTCACTGTAACCTTGATTATTCGTTATTATATCAAATCTAGTTGTGGTTTTGTTAATTATAATTTGATCTATTGCTGTTTGTGATTTAAGAGTATTCCGTGTAGGTACGTTCACTGTAATATATAAATAAAAAGAATGAATTAAATTGAGAAACTGCTCTTTTTCGTGGGATTCGCTCAGAAAATCAATATTGAAATCTCCACATACAACAATGGAGATGGAGAGAGATTACTAATTTTGTTCAGAGTTCTCTCTAGATTTTCTAAGAAATTGAAATAATCTAAAGCTCGCTTTGTTGGAGGTCTGTAGATGTAAAGTAAGATAATTTTGAGCGTAGTAAGATGTGGGACTGTCTCGATAAATTCAATTTTATTTAAAAGAGATTGCACATTATGATGCATTATTTGAATCTTTTGCTTGTACCTACACGAATGATTTTCTGCTGCATCTGACTGTAGTTGTTATTTATTTATCTCATTTTTACCTCGAGTGCCTGGTCGAAGGAAGTATCGTGTCCCAGCAGTGTTAGGAGGTGAGGAAGGAGGGGTTACTGATGTAGGGGAATGACTAATGGGAGAGGTAGTACGAGGATTAGGTTCAGGGGATAAGGTAATTGGGTCCAAAGGAGTTCCAGAGGATGGAAGAGAACTAGGAGATGTAGGTGGGGATGAGTCTTGGGTAGGATACTACTGAGGTGTGAGGATGTGTTTTGCAAGTTCGCTACCGAGTGCATATTTTCCGACAAGGTTCAAGTGAAGACCATGCCGGGTGAAGTGTTTTTCTGAGAGAAAGTAAAGCTCAAATAATTTTAAATGTGTGCCTCTCAGATGCAGTTTCAGATGCAGTTTCATCAATGTTCAAACTCCCAATCATGTAGATCTTAAAAACATAAGATTAACAAAGCAACAAACCTTTTTTAAAGAGCGAAATCATCTGAATTTTATGATGTATTATATTTCTTAGGACTCCATTCAGCCACAGTAAATTTATCAATTTTGAGCACTCCACTCTGCTAGGCCTCTTTCTGCAATGGCTTCTGACGATTAAGATTTTCCTGAATTCTTCTCTCTTACGATTAACTTTTGGGCCATTGGTTGTCCCTCTTCGCGTCATTCTCTGCGCAGACGTGGTCGAGGTTTGAAGCTCCGTGGCGTTCGCCCCAGAACATTTGACTTCGGCCACGGAATTGTAAGAACATCCGTTCTACTAAAAAAGGGCGGACAGTTCCACATGCGTACCATTTAAGATTGTGCTCTATATAAACAAATTTCAAATTGTACATTACATTGAAATGTGTCCACATTGAGTAGACTATTACATATAATTAGAGTTGAAACATTTAAAATTTCAAAAACAACTAGAAATTATTGGAATGTTGACAATGTTTCGGCCGATTGGGTAATGGCATTCAGTCGGCCGTCACTCAATTGGCGGAAACGTTGACACATTTTCAATAATTTCTAGTTGTTTGAAAATGAAATTATTTGTACTTGTTCAACTCTATTTGTTTGTAATAGTCTGTTCAATGTGGTCAAATTTCAATACAAGGTAAAATGTAAAAAGCAGACATATAATAACAAATAAAAATTTACACTCGCACACACAATCGCGTTACCACTAGCAAGCGCCGATAGTAAACAAGGAACAATTTCGCGAATTTTAATGATAAGTCTCCTAGCTCTAAAACAATAACATCTCAACAATTACGCGATCAATATTCGTACTAACCACAACATCCATTAAATATTTCGCTACTAATGACTATCATAGTCACCCAAGTTAATTGCAGTCATCATGTTGCAAATACAGAATGAGATTCAACGGTTAAAGTGTGTTGCGTCCAAACACAAAATGACAAATAAGCTAAAAGCAGATAAACTGAATTGGAATGCAAAGAGTCGTAGAAGCCTAAAACTAACATTTGAGATATTTTTCCTGCAACATCAAATAGACCTAGCGTGAATAACATATGATAATGGACGAAAAATTTTACATTCCTGGTTACAAAATATACTCGCACAACAGACCCAAACACGGCAGCAGAAATTTATAAAATCAACACAAAAATTGACAGATCGAACTCAGAATAATTGTAATAAATACCAAAACATTCGAAACGGCTGATTTACCTGCATAAAGTTGCGTTTTTGCTTCCAGGATATTGTAGTAAGGAAGTCAAAGAGTACATTTTTCTGAAGGAATCTCTCTTAGGGTTACGTTAACGCGTTACAAGTAATTTTAATGTCCAATGTCAAACCTAATGCTTTATCAGGAGAATAGCATTCGCCTGTGTTACATTTGAATCTGCTGCGCGCTTTATTCTATCCAGTGTTCTAAGAATTGAGGCCTATTCTATGACATCGGTAATCTTTCTTTGGCCTCTTTATTGGAAACTACGCTTCAGCGAAGTTTCATTGTTTCTATACGATCAAACTGAGTCCAATGCTTTGTGAGATTGTAACAGAATGTCCTTATTATCGTGTGAATTTCCTCCTTAGTTGACTTCGAGCTTTCAACACTCAAGCGAGATATAATGTAATTAAATAAATTCTTTTTACTTTATACTGTCAAGACGTTCTGACTGCCAACTCCTCTACCCACGAACTCAAACAATTCTCTCCGGGTGATAACGCCGCGCGAGAGTGCAGTTCCTACAAAGAAGAGCATTTCCCACAAGGTGGCGGATGTAGCACGCAATATTGTAGTAATGAGTCACTACAATTTTGAAAGCAAAAGCTGGGAGCGGTGGCTCATTGCATCAACTCATGTCACCGCAGTCCCTCTGAGCGGGAGGTCCTAAGTTCGAGTCCCTACGGCGGCAGGATTTTCAACAGCAGCGTTTCAGCTTGGTCGAATTTAGTTGCTGTCTAGAGGAGAATCCTAGAGGCCGACTGCTCTGATCGGTAGTTTTTCGTGGTTTCCCCGATCCAGGCAAATGCCGGGGCAGGACACTAACAAAACGGGCCACGGACCGCGCGCGATCTTTCCTTCCTCTTCCTTGTCCTATCTTCACCCTTTGCACACACACTTACACTAACATGCACTGCACTACCACACATGCCGGGAACTTAGAACCGGTCGGGAACTTAGAACTTGTCCCAGCTGGGGCGGTGTCCCGCTGATTGGGGAAACCCCCGCTAGTCGACGGCAGGTCGACTGATCTGCCATTCAGTGGGGAAGATCACCGCCACCTCCCAATGAAAAAAAACACTATGCTTCAGGACTAATGACCTCAGTAGTTGAAGCGCCCGGAATCACAATTAATCAATCAATTGAAAGGGGCAAAAAAGTAAAATAGTGTGTGGAGGTACACAAACTTTGTATCATGCAAAATCGTCTAAGCGAAGCAAAGTGATAAATTCTTGAGGGTATTTTCCAACATACATTACATTACATTCATAAAGACAATTATTTTGTGTTATCAGGGAGCGACATACATGCGTCAGAGTGTTCATGCCGACGAAGTCGAATTTTACCTTGCAGAGAAGAAGAAAGACACTAATTCTCAAGCTTGCTGAATAGCGAAGGGGGGGGGGAGAGGCGCACCGAGAGCTGATTTTGAACGTTGCCACATCGTGTCCATTGATGTCGGCGTGTTCTTAAACACATTTTCTTATGCTCTGGTTTATGAACTTACAAGAAATATCGATTTTAGCCTTTCTTAAGAATGTTGATTTTTACGTGTTTGTCCAGTTAGCGACGCGAAATTGATCAGATTGCGCCCCAGACGGGAAAAGCTTTAATCTCCCATTACCGCACTGGTCTCCCAACATGTGTGGTAGAGTAGAGTGTAAGTGTAAGCGTTTCATTGAGGGGAGAAGATGGGAATAGAAAGACGATGGAAGGACCGCGCGCTGCCCGTGGCCCGTTTGTTAGGTTACTGCTTCGGAATTCTCCTGGTATTGATCGTAGCATCCACGGAAAGCTACCGAACAGAGCAACTAGTAGGACGAATTTTTCACCAGACGGTGGCTTCGACCTAGCTATCTAACTAGTGCGCTCACAGTCGGGGCTCGCAGCCTAGCACCTGCTGTTCAGATTCGCTTTAGAGATCGCCGTAATGCTGTCTCAGGACTAACTCAGCGATTAGAGTTAATGAAGTTACTTAAAACACTTCCCGGTTTATCTGGCATTCCCCTTTATGAAACAAGTTAAGTATTGTAGTTTTACATAGGTAACGAAATTCATATACAGTCCCAAGTAGCCAATTGATATTAATATAAGTTTGAGTATTACAACGTTTCTTTTATTACATTAAACGCACAACTTTATAGCTTGCACTTTTATTATTTATAGAACACGAGGCACGATTCCGGGTTCGATTTCTGGTCGGGCAAGATTATCATGTGGGTTTTCGTTGCTATGTCCCAGTATATGTTGCTGTGCGACGATGAGAAAACTCACTTCTCAGTTTGAGAACACCGGAAAACGGCTTGGGATGTCTTCGTGCCAACCACACGTATCCCCTTAACCCATAGGCGCGAGGCCGGGACGCTGCTGGTAGGCCATGGCCCGTACGTGGGCTGTCGCGCCAAGTGCAGACAGACACGAGGTATTTTCCGTTTCAGTCGTTTCTTACCACAGAACAGTGTTAGAAAAAGTATAATTAATATTATGTTCGTACATCAATACAATTTCCTCAGAGGAAAAAATGCTATTTTGATCAAATTACTTTTTTTTTCCTCATCCAGCTCCGCTCACTTGAAAATCATAAGTTATCGTGTTTCGTCATTGTTTCCTCATCGGTGAAATAAGAGACCTGTCTCTTTTTTCCATGTGCATGGGAATGGAAGAGTTTTGTTTCATCCTTGGTCGACGAAATGCGTCTCTAGACAGTTGTTGGACATTGAGCGCCTGGAATGTTCCTCCGTTAAGTTTTTTTATTGGCAAGTGTCGTCACGTCTTAGGCAGGCAGCGGTCTCCCTTGGTCGAGGGTCTCGGCGTCGTTTCCAGTAACCGGGGTTCCCGGACGGTCACCGACTAGGTATCCACGGAGCTCGAATTGCTTACCTTCCGTGACTTCACGGAGCGTAGTAAGCAATTCCGCTAATGAGACCGACCTGATGCATAAACTCCCGATATGCATGGTCGCCTAAGAATCTTAAATTTAATGATTCTGACGCAGTACTGAATGTTCGGAAAATTTTCCGATTTGTGACTCATCGTCTTTTTGCACGTGGATATTGGAATGACGGTATAGAGTGAGCGAAAAATAACAATGGTCTCTGACGATTTTGCTGATTCATAATCGTTTACTATTCGCTAAGTGATTTCGATAACAGGCATCGTAATATTGTATTGTTTCATGCTCCGTTTTATGAAAGAGTGGAGGATCGAAGCGCTTTTAAACAAACAGTATGTAGAACATAATATTACTGTAAAATCGCAATCCTTCAAATATTCAGTTCTTGCCTTTGTTATAGAGAGTTTTCCCGAGCACGTCGGTCTACTACAAGACACAGACACAAAAGTGATGGCGGAATACGTATGGACGTAGACGAAGATTTACGAGATTTTTTTAAAACCTTTTTGTGAAAAAACACGATAAAACAAAGATTTATTTCACGAATGACTGTGTTCTTTATCTTCGTATCTAAATTAAGGAACAAACATTCAAAACGTGGCACGTCGTTTTCAAATAAAAATTAAAAATATAGCACAAATTGTACACTTTTCAACGACGTCTTTAACGCAATGAATAGGGTACTGTTTATAAAGTACTGTTACTCGAGATGTATTGTAATACATCGAGTTTTTTCTGTAAATAAAATTCTAGATAAAAACAACAGAAAAACTCAATTTGTGCGAAATGGACATGTCACCTTTTGAATGTTTGCTCCCAAACTATGAAAAGGTACATTCAATAGTTCTTTGAAGTATGGGTAGAATAGTGAGTGGAACACTAGCCTTCAATGCTCTTCGCGATAGAATGGTTTACAAGCAATGTTTTTGAGCCACGCGGCAATAATTTAGTTCACTAACAAAGCTAAATTTGAAGAGTTTGAAGAGAAGAACGATACGAAATCTTTTATATTGACTTGCGGGATACTAACTTCTTGAACATGTAAGAATATTTCAAATTCATGAGAAGTTTAATTTTTAAATAGTGATCTGACAACTTCTTTAAAATGTTAATTTTAAGTTTTCAGATGTGTAGCATCGGAGGCACGTGCCTCTTGATGCAGGGCCATGACAGCCATGGCATGATGTATATTCTAGTTTGCGTGATCCAAGTTGAAACAATAATGATGCGTATTTCGTGCTCTCCTTAATATGAACTCGAAAACGGAAGATCTCTAATTACAATTATATCTATGGTCGCAGCTTTGGAAAGAATCAGTATATTTTCTTCTTGATTTACTACTTTATTTTTTAAATCTTCACATTTGTACCTTAGAGATATCGTAAACCTGCAAAGGCAGTAGGTGGCACTTCACGATGGTAAGTCCCCAATCAGTGACACACAACATTTTTCTCAGAGGTATTCTGACCGGATCACCATTAACGTCCCGCAGCCATTGAAGCGGTAAGAGCAAGTGTCGGTCCCTTTGCAAGTAACGTGGCCCTGCGTTTAATTACCTCCGTTGGCAGGGCGTCCGATTGTTTCGCGTGAAGGGCTCGTAGGCAGAGGCAGGTCATTGTTCCGAGAGGTTCCGGCACTTGTACTTGAGTGGAAATAACGAGGCTGGCTGATGCGAGCGCGGAAGTGCAGCAGCGGCGTGTCGCGTGGCGGCGAGGTGGCGTGGGTGGCGACGGCTCAGGTGGCAGCGCAAGGGGCGGGGGCGGGGCAGGGGCGGAGTGGGCAGCGAACGGGGTGGCGGAGACGGGGCGGTCGGCGCCAGCAGCGGCTGCAGTCGGACGTGGTAGACGTCACTGTGGCAGGGAAGAGAGACTGTGACGTCACACAGACTAGGAGACTGGGAGGGGGAAGGAGTCAGAAAACATTGGGAACAGTGCTGGCGATAGTCACAGCAGTGAACGGTGGGAGGAAAGAAAGCGACGTTCTCAGACGCGTGAACGTCTTAACTGAGCATTGGTGACGGACAGCCGCGTGCAGTACAAGGCGAAGTTTGCAGAGGTAAGTGAGAGCTGATAACGTGGGGAAGGGAGGCAGGTTGGCAGGGCAGGAAAAGGAAATGGCGTGGCACGTGAGGAGACAAGACCCGAAAGAGGGCACTTGATTAAATGCGGCTAAATGCGATGACCCCTTATATCCTGGCAAAGAACGAACGAACGAACAAACAATACTAGTATTTTGTTACTGTAAATGAACGTCAAACAAGGTTGAAGAAAACTATACAACATAGTGTCAAGGGACATCTCTCACTGATGTCAATATACGAATGGTAGAAGTGGCAAATTATCATTTTGTAAACAATTTCAGGCCAACACCTGAAAAAGAATAGAATACAAACAACAGACGATACGTCGAAATGAATTTTATTGAATCAAAAGTTACCACAAACTGGTAGTTGTAACTGACTGTATAAATTATATTCAGACTTCTTCGCCATTATTGTACGAAAAGAAATTGTCGTTAATATTGTATATAAATTAATATAATATAATATAAATTAATATGCTACAGTAGTTCACATTGTATATAAATACTTGTTTGTGAATTCACTATATGACATTCCACGTTTGGTGAAAAATTGTTCGAACGGGGGTGATTTGTTACAACTTTAGCCCTAATGTCGAGTCGGGATGGTGACAGATTTTCGACATTACGTAGCAGGGAGAAACCCCACCCTTGCCTAGGGAAGAATTCTAGCGACTGGCTACTCAGGTCCGTAATTTTTCGTGATCTCTCCAATGAATGCAAGGTAAATGGGTGGCAGTGAATGATGTATGATGACCTTAACAAAATAACCACGGACCGTGCGTTATCCTTCCTTCCACATCCTTGTGCCCTCTACTCCCCTTTCACACATACACATACACACAAACCTAAGACGGGACCTCGTGGTTCCTTAAAACATTGTTTTGGCAGGTTTCCGGCTTATAGATGATTGCCAAAAATTCACCATATAAATTAAGAACAGTATTTACGATACGATTTTGTTGGTGAAACAAAATAAAGAAAACAGCATAATTTATTAATGAAAATATTGCAGGAAATAAATCAACATCGAAACACAGAAAATGTAGGACAAGCATTTATTCCTCCTTTTCTTCTGTAGCGGAAGGGTTTTGCATTTACTACGCTTTAAAAACATTTGGAGATACTAATACATTAGTATCGAGTTCACACAAGCCGGGAGAGCCGACGCAAGCCAAGAACTTGTCCCGGCTGAGCTGGTGCCCCGCTGGCGCAGGTAACAGGAAGGGTAACCAACCCCGCCATGCGACGTGTAGATCTGCGACAGATTTCACGTTCTCGCGAGGGAACACAGCCACCGCCTTGAATAGTATAACATTCGCTACTCTTACAGGAACGATCAGAGGTTTCGCGCTCGGAAATATAAAATAATCAATCAGTCTACAATACCTGTTCAAATCATCACCGAAACGTTGGTGGCTTAAACAGTGAAAATTAAATCACAACAACCGACTTTTATGTACGTCTGTGTATACTTGGTCGTTATTAAAATAAGTTAATTCCATTTAATCGAGAAAAGTTGTTTTGTCGTTCTAAAATTTATACCCACAGAAAAAAATTATACTTCAACTTTTACAAGAAATCCAAATTACAACATTGTAGGCAGCAAGCCTCTAGGGCTTCTGCAGCGTCATTGAGGTCCTAGAGTCCCAACAACAGCGGTGGATTTTCAAAACTATACTCAAACTCGCTCGACAACTTAAAGAAATCTGGTCTGCGCATGCGCAAAATGTGGCGGAGGGAAAGGTGAGGTCCTTCGCGGCCCAAGTACCTCGCCTTAGGAGCCGCCGCCGCAGCCTCCTCGGCCCGGGCGGGTGGGGGAAGTCTGCCTAGCCTTGGCAACCTCAAACCCTGGGGTGATTCTGTTTATCCTACCAAGTCGAACGGCTTTTCGGCGTGAGAAATACCATGTCGAGAGAAATGACCTTCCTTCCCGTCTCCTCACATGCAATTGCCACAATTGTTTGGATTTTTTCTTGCTCGAAATGGAGTCAGTTTGTGCGCGCTTCGTGCTGTGCGGGGATGTAATCTCCGAGTTGTTGCTTTGCAACGTTTTCGAGTTTTTTACAATTCTGTTGATATGACTTCGACTTTAACATCTACGTGTATATCAGGGTGATAGTTGAGAGGTCAGACTCGTGACAAACTAGACAGTTTGTGCACGCTATAGCGGACAGCGGTATCGATCTTCTGCGCATGCGCAGATGCAGAAAACTGTTGCGAAACTTGAACTGCGCATGCGCAGAAGATCGATAGTGCTTTAACGTTCGATGGTGCAACACTCTAGTGTATCGACTGCCACAGTACTTTCGGCAAATAAAAATCGCCGAAATAAGCGATGCGATCTATATTTCTAAGTTATCGAGTTATAGCTTCATTGCTTGTTCGATGTAACAAACATCCGAAGGAGAATTCCAGCGGCCGGCTGCTCTGATTGGTAGTTTTCCGTTATTTCTGCGATCAATGCCAGTCCAATTACAGAGCAGTGCCTTAAAAAATGTTCACAGAGTAATCGTGATCTATCCTTCCTTATCGTTGTTCCCTCCCCTTATACAAACGTACTTACAAGCATCACACACGTCAGGACCATAGAGCGCTGGAGAGGTACCTGAAGGTAAAAACTCCGCAAGTTCTCGTGAAGATTGGCGTATAATCTCAGGTTATGGTCTGGTCGGAACACCGCCACCTTCCGCGATGTACTACATATACTGCATTTCGGTGTTAATGACATTAGTAGTAAATTTTTTCCAATTTTGAAAACTACAGAGATCCAAAATTGGGAGCAGAAACGTTTTTTTAAACCTCGTTTTCTACATACAAGGCAAACTTTTAAAGGAAAATTTTGGAGCCATTTTTAAGATAATAAATGTTTTAAAATTGTTTGTATTTCACCCAAAATTACGCGAAAAATACTCAAATTATTTCAAGGCCTATCTATGAGAAACAGATTGTATTCAGGAAAAATATCTAACTTCAATATTATAGGTGTAGGAAGGCGCCAAAGAATTTATGCACTTTTCGAAAAATTGCATATTTCTACAGAAAAGAAACCTGTACCATTTTTAAGCGTGCTTTACGCTATCCGAAGACAAATATTAACCAAAAAATTTGATGTCAGAAAAAATTGAAAATGTTGAGGCTTCATGTAAAGTACTCCCCAAAATCAAAATACCCGTTTGAAACTCGCAGGACCGCGAGATCGATCGGGTATATCAATTTTAGAGAATACCAGTTGAACGATTTAGGCGCTAGCGTTAATAACAGACGGCAGACAGTTTTGCCGTCAATCGATTTTTCCGTAACAAGGACACACAAAACGTGGTTTCCGACTCCACAGCGTGTTAGAACCAAGTAATTTACTACATTTAGGAACAAAATTTACTCACTTTTTGGTTATCAGGGCCACGAAATACGAGTAAGTAGGAAGATGAAATAGTAAACCTTCGTATCCGTGCCAGAAATCTCAAATTAAAACCCAGCCCCTGTTTCGATTTACATCTATAATTAAAGGAAATTGCTCTCTGAGCATTCTTACTGCGGAATTACGGTACCGAGAAAAGCGATCCTTCCAAAATGTAATAGAAGATCACAAAAGGTTTCTTTTTGTAGATAACGGAGTGAGGAACACAACTTCTGGACTTTGGTGTCAAAAACATAGTTTCTAGGCGCTTAGAAAGCATAGTTTCGAGCTATGTCCCACAGGCTGAATTTGGTTCAGAGCCAGCATGGTCGCTGTCTCTGCAGCGACTCTTGACTCGGATGTTCTAAAGTTAAGAGTCTGGACGTTGGCGAGTTTTCGACACTAGCTAAATTGCTAACAAATACAACCGCTGTCAAGAGGAGAATTCTAGTGGCCTGCTGCTCTGATCGGTAGTTTTCTGTTTTCTCCAAACACTACCGGAAGAATGCCGAGGAGTACCCTAACAAACGAGTCTCAGATCGTGCTCGATCTTTCGTTCCTCTTCCTTGACATACTCTCTTCCTTTAGACACACACACATGTACATACATGTCGAGAGATTAGTCGGGAGTTTAGAGTGCCCCACTGGGTGAGATACTTTGATGAGGAAATTTTCAGCAAGCTGATGTATAGGTCGGCACCGGATCTCGCCATCCAATGGGGAGAAACATCGCCACCTTCTGGGATAAAGCAATCCCTGCAGTAACGAGACTAATCACCATAGTAGTGGGCGTGCTCGGAATCATCATCAATGTTCTTCTCTTTTGTTTCTCTTCTTTCCCTAGTTGTTTTCTCTTTATGTTCTTCTACTTCTCTTTTTCTTCTTTCTATTTTTTATTATTTCTCAATTTGTTTTTCTTATATTAATAATTTTGTGTTACCGAGGGTTCCTTAACACTTCACACAAAAATCATCTTGACATAACTGCACGGAAAATATTTGAGATCACAGAACACCCCAACAAGATACAATACGTCAGCACTAATACTTAAGTCAAATTGCATTGTTGCCATTCACAAAAACATTTTATCTGTAGCTGGATAAAACTTCCTTAATTTTAAGAATATTCATCCTATACTTTAACTTTGAAGAGGTTCTGAAATGAAGTAATTCCTTTAATCCTTTTTCGAAGAAACGAAATTTTACATAGGCTGTAATTTCCTATGTTTTTTACGTTAAGAAGGCAACATTTATCTTCAGTCGTTTTATGAAAAGAAATTATAGTTATTTAACTAGTAGTTACTGCAGTTAATTCAATTTGGACACAAACTGACTTATGAACGTTTACCCTACCATCACTGATTTTATGAATGAATCGGTTGGACGAGCATCGGGTTATGAGTTTAGTTGTGTAACTTGGCTTAACATTAATGCGTTACGCGCGTTGTAACAATCCCTGCAATCGTGAAAATCCACATTAATGTTAGGTGAGGCACCGAAGAGAAAAAGAAGAGGAAAGAGAAGGAGGAGGGAATGTATAGAAGAAGAAGAAGAAGAAGAAGAAGAAGAAGAAGAAGAAGAAGAAAGAATGAGGACGAGAAAGAAAAAGATGATTAAGGAGAAAAGATATGAAGAAGAAGAAAGAGAAGGAGAATGATAGAACTGTTGATATAGCTTAATACTGAATGCTCTGTGGAAACAAAGGGAATCATGAATTCAGTAATTCCTATTTCTTGCTTAAGAAACCCGGAACGGTGGGACCCTGACAGCTAATTCTTTTAAAATTTTATTTTGATTTAATAAAGTTTAAATAATGGAAGTTCGAGGGTGATATTTATATAGATGTTTAAAGAAATGAGTTTGCGACTACGAGTTTGTTAGTAACTTTCTGAAAGCGTCAGGAGGTAATAGTACTCGTACAAAAGACAATTACACTTATTTCGCTGGTTAAAGCAACAATAGGGACGGTGCGATAACAGGCTCGTTGTGTAGCGCAGACAGTTGAGGTGGCCTCTGTGGCAAGTCAAGATTTTTGGCGGTGCCGGAGAGGCGGCGGCGGAAAGAACTGCGCCGGCTCGGGGGGAGGGGGCGTGCGCGGCGAGGCGCGGGGGAGGGGCGGTGACGTGGCGGTGAGCAGCCTGTAGTGAGCACTGAGCCAGGAGCAATGAGCAGCGAGCGCTCCCGATTGGCCGCTTGCGTTCGTCAGGCGCGCGATGCAACCCCAGACGCACCGCGCCGCACCTCACCGCGCCACACCGCGCCGCACCGCACCGCGCCGCGCCGTGCGCAACGTCAGGCCAGTTGAAGCCCGCTGCACTCGCACTCGTTGCCGCAGTTCGCGTCGTGCCGGCAGCTGAGGAAGGCGGTGATCGGGCCGCGCTTACGGGCGACGGACGGCGCCAGTGCTCGCCGCGGGAAGTTCGCGTAGCAGGTGAGCGGCGGCAGCAGAGGCGGCAGAGGCGGCGCGCTCTAAAACAGCACTCTCGCAACAACTGGGAACAGCGCCCGCCCGCCTGCCACACCCCACCGTTCATCGCCGTATCAATGCAATCCTGCGCTTTGCATAGCCAGGCTAACTTGCCGCTACTTAGCGATCCGCTCTGTTACGGCTACACGCTGCATTTTTGTGCTTGGTCGTCGGCCTTTGATGACCGTATCAAACGCATGAATCAGAAGGAACTAACGCTGGATTTCATGTTTCGGAATTAAAAAGGTTTACTGGCTTTCTCAATATAATTTAACATACACGTGCTACCAAAATTATCGAACATTATTGAGCTCCTCCTACGTTAACTCCCAGCACCTAATTTCGTACCACATGACGTCATTCAAATTACTTCGTACGTTCTGCGGATTGGCTGCCAACTCAGAATTCACATTTTTATCATAGACGGCAGAATCCATCATCTTCATACGTTGCCGACACCGTAGGCGGCGTCGAGTACGTATGCCCGTTGGGGTAGGTACTCGGCGTCTCCTATGTCGCCATGTACCTACCTCACTGCTCCCTAACAGCCTCAGCCGAACAGTGTTGGAGAAATAGTGGGACCTGTCGCATGCAATTGCGGACCGAAGAACGTCAGTTCCGGTTTACACGAGATCCATGGACGAAACGTTTGCTCCCTGTCTGCCCACGGAGACTTTTCGTGAACAATGCGAGTTCGCGGCATGTTGGCCACGCGGTTCTTCCGTTTTCTCTGCCTCTCATTTTGTAGCTGCCCTAGTATTCATCAACAGCCTTGGCACCAACTCAATACATCATTTACGATTCCTAAAGCACGGGAACGGGTAGATATAAATAAATGACGTTTGTGCATCTACAGTAATAAACTAAACTACGCAACAAACGAATGCTTTAAAACGTGACGTTTACAAACCAATTAAGCACTGTTCGTTTATTGTGTACGAGGTGATGGTACTGACTCTGTCCTCTCAACTTTTTTCTGTCAAGTCAGTATCCTACATGATAATAAGCCCAATATAATTACGGTGACCACATGTGGCCGGGATGGGAATGTGGGAATGTGGCCGGCCCTGTCGAAAACCTTTTCCAGCGCGATTGGAAGAAAAACATTCGAAAAGCTAAAAATATAATTTTATTAAAAATCAAGTATTAATTTTTGCCTACTTTAATTGATGGTACTCTAACAGAAAATAAGTTGGTTGTATTTTTAATTTTAAACTTCTAAACAAGACTCAAAGAAACAATGTTCGTACTTTTTACACGTTTCCTTTATTTTAAACATTTAAATTCGACACGCAATTTTACTAATTTAATGTACCTCTCATAAACGATACATTATCCTACATGATTAACCTGTGTGGCGGTAACAAAACAAACGATAAAAACAGCAGCAAGTGAGAAAACAGGATATTTCATTTTTTTACACAAAATTAACAAATATATTACAAGTGTGATTGTATCAGGAGAGTGTTCTCATTAATTATTTAATATGAATAAATAATATAAAATTTTTATACCTATTTTATCGAATATAAGCCTCTCTTATTTTTTTCTTTCAAAAATTGGCAACAAAATATTGAGGGAAGACTAAAACGCGAATTTGTCGAAATTAAGCAAAATTTTCAAAAATGATCTTCGATTTTTCGAACAATATATCATATTGAAAGATAATTTTACATTATGATAGACATCCCGCCTGCAATTTTCTTAGGACTTGCTGTCGCTGAAAATTGCAGGTACTAGTAATTACTACTATAGTTTTGAAACATTGCAACGAATAGCGTACGCAGTACTCTACCTCTCTATATGGCCGTCATCTTAGTCTGTAAAGTCATTCACACTCTTATCTTCAGGGCAATCAACATCAGCTTTATTAGCGGTTCCTTTATCATCTCTATGACAGTTCGCTGTTTGATCGATTGTCAGCGATTCCGGTCGCGTCAACTACTATGGTCATTAGTCCCGTAATGAAGTGCATGTTTTTGCTCGGGAGGTTGTCGGTGATCTTCCCCTGCTGGATGGCCAGATCCAAACCGACCTACCGTCGGCTAACGGAGTTTTTCCAACCAGGTATTTCCCACCAGCTGGTCACCGCCCCAGCCGGGACACGTTCCAAGTCCCCGATCGGTCTCTCGGCATGTGAGGTAGTGAAGAAGAGGAAGGGGAAGGAAAGATTCCGCGCGGTCCGTGGCCCGTTTGTTAAGGGTACTGCGCCGGCATTCGCCTGTTGTTGATCGAAAAAAACACGGAAAACTACCGATCAGAGCAGCCGGCTAGAATTCTCCTCCAGACAGCGACTGAATTCGACCTAGCAGAAAAGCTAGTGTCGAAAATCCTGCCAACGTCAGTACTCGATCCTAGGACCTCTCGGTCAGAGGCGCTGCAGTGATATCAGTTGATGCAATGAGCCACCGCTCCCAGTGACAGTTCGTCTTCCGTCCTCTCCATTGCATTTGAGATTCCATCGAAAATTCCCTAATACATGAAGAGATTTTGGTTGAGATAGGCAACGGATCGACGATTCCCAACAACTTTCAACAAAATGGGGTAAACGGTACAGTGATTGTCCACTCCAACTATAATTGGAATTATCGGTTGTTCTATTCCCGTGTTCTAATATTTAAAATGGCATGAAGGGACGCTTTTGGAGTATTATATGATATTTAGTTAGACTGCAAGAGTGTTGATGCCAATACGGCGGGGTGCTTGTTGACAGTGCGGTGTGTGTTCATTGTACGTAAAGATTTCTTAAGATTTTCTTTAGAAACCTTATATCCAAAAATGCTGTTTGTTGATAACGGCGGTATGCAAATCACAATGATATGTCAGAAAGGACAAATCTTATTGAGTGACAATGGTATCAGCTGAAAATGAGAAGCCTAGCTTTGCGTATTTAGTGGCGTAGGGCGTGGCTAATGACTATCTTCGACAGTGTGTGAGTTGTGTTATTGGCCACTGCTAATAATTGTTGATATATTGTTTTTAATCTTCGTTTAATATTAGTGCTCATAGGTAAATCCTGTGTGGGCCTGAAATAAGTTATCTTATAATGCCAAGAAGACAAAGCACGTGAATGATGCAGGAGCCATGGCAAATGCCATCAAATGTGCTAAAAATAACGAGGCATTTGTGCGTTCTGCTGCAACATCATTTGATGTTCCCAGAAGAAGATTGCAGTTTCGTTTAAATAATCCACATCACAAAACAGCTGTAGGTCCTGATACTGTTTTATCTAAAGAAGAAGAAAAAGTCAGTCTAATTAGGTGGATACTTGAACTAACCAGGAAAGGCTTCCTAAGGAAGAAGGAAGATCTAGAGTGTAACGTTCAACAATTTTTAGCTGCTAAACCAAGGCCCAATCCGTTCAACAACAACCGTCTAGGAGAATGCTGGGTCATGGCTTTTTTAAAAAGGCATCTCATCACTACACGGGCAAGTGAAGCAGTTACAGCCACTTGTTTGTGTGTCAGCGAACAAAACATTAGAATGTGATATGAAGAAGTTATTTAGTCATCCAAGTTACTGCTCTATAAATGATCCTACAAGGGTCTATATTGGAGAACAGATGGATGGCAAGCGAGGTATTCTACGAATATAATTTAAACGTATTCCATCCATTTCTATTTAAAAAGTGGCATCACATTCCCTGTGATTCTATTCGTAGTCAGCCAGAAGACACATTTGAATGAAGTCGAATTTGCTCAGATTTGAAAATAGGAGGATATTGTAATTTTCCCCAACAACACTTATATAAAATATTAGTTATATTTAATCTGCATCTTACAAATCATGTTTTCATGGGCAATATAATAATTAATTAAAAATTTCGTTATACTAGTTGGTTGTCAATTACTACAATATGTGGCCAATCACTGTACAAAATAATTTTTTATTAAAAAATTAATTAATAACGTAAGGTTCATTTTACGACAGAAATTAGTGTTGGGATAAGTAAAAGGATCATTGGATAGTAGAAAGTTCGTATAAAATTGTCAAAATTTTTGTTTTCAAATGAGTTAATACTGTCACAATTCTTTTAAGTGGTCCTTCACTGTACCGTTTACCCTACTCCATGAGGGATGACTCCATTCAACCCTACCCTGTACTCAGACAAGAGTAGCCTTCTGTAATTTACTTTTCGGTACTGTTGTCTTCTTAAATACAATGTAGCCGGCAATGTCCGCTATTTCTGCGAACATTACCGAACATCTGTTTTCCAGCGCAAAGAAAGGAGCTTTTAGCGCCTTTCTGATTTACTGCAGCATCTCCCGTCATATAAAACTATGGGTACTACAACACTATATACACTCTTGCATTATTCGCAACTTTTTTCAGTTTTCTGAATTTCAGAAAACTGAAAAAAGTCGCAAATAATGAGACCTGTCCCATTTTTTGTGTTCTGTGTTCTATCCGACAACAAAATGTAATCAAAAAATGTAGAGAAACTTTTGAGAAAATTTTGAAAACGTTATTGCTTCATGTAAAGTACTCCCCAAGAAACAAAATAAACGTTTCAAATTCGCAAGATCATAAATTCGGACTGATCAATTGCGAAGTATAATTTTTGAAGAAAATCATCTGAACGGTTCTAGCGTTGGCCAAAGACAGGACGAACGGACAGACAGGCGCATTGCTGTATAACAATTTTCCGATATCAAGGATCCTTAAAACGTAATGAAAACACTGCATGTTAGAGAAACGAATTTACTAAATATATGAACAAAATTTATCCACTTTTCAATATCGAGGCTCCAGAACACGAGTTTTTCTGACGAATAATCACTACTTTCTGCTTATAATACTACGTATGGAGTATGGCGAGAAATTAAAAATATTGATGTTTGATCAGAGTTAAGTCGAGATAACGACATTATTCTCTCCGTAGCGAAGTGGCTTTGAATTCCGATACACCATTTTTTGCAGTTACGTGTTTTTCATTTTCTTTCGTATCATTCCGTAGCTCCCAAGATTCATTCATGTCTGACGTCCTTGATGTACTTCAAAGCTTCTTTGTCTATTTTGAGATATTACGCATCCTTTGAACCACAAGATGCATTTAAAGATATTTTGCAATTTATTTTCAGTTTCTTTTCAAGATCTCTCCAATATCTAATTTTTCGGATGCACTATGAAATTTCTTGGTGCAGTCTTTCCACTATTGTCCTTTGCATATGCGATAACATTCACATTAATATTCGCAGTATCACTTGCACGCCTTTCCATTCTCATGAAGAAAACAAGTAATCCGACAAAGAAAACAAGTGATCCGAAGCATAAGAATTTCCACACTGATGTTTCCAGCGCGGAGCAAACATGCACCAGCATGGCAACAACGAAAACTTTTATCTTTCGGGAAACGCAACACTATGCCCTTTACGTCTGAGGCGCGGGAATTTCCCCCTAGAAATAGCACTGGTCTCTAGAAGTGAGGAACCGCTGTTTCCTTTGCAGTGGCGGAGAAAAGGGGTTCGATGAACAAATATTTTTCCGACAATTTTCATCCGAAAGAACACGAGGAGGAAAACACTCGCCTTGAATCACAAAATAATATTCCTTGAGATATATATTCCAGAATCCATTCTATAAAAAGATTACAACCTTAGGTATAATCTGAAGGATAGTTGGTGAAAAGTACGCTCTTTACAGGAGAGCATATTGTTGATAGATCTACATCGAACACATAATTAATTAATAAAAACACTTAACAATACATTATTGTGGGAGCGTAGCTTTATGACATAATGGCAAACCCTTACGCCTTCCCTCGCTCGATCTATGGCTAGGATTCGAACTCAAATTCTAGTTTCGGTAAGCCATTCACGTAACCCCTACACCAAAAACCTTGAAGACAAATCAATATTCTGAACGCTTTTGAAAGAAAGTTGAACATTTGAATTTTCGAAAATTCAAAGATTTTTCGTGACATTTCAAGGTCTAATTTTGAAAAATAGTTTTTGTTACAAAAAAAGGTTCTACCTTGAATATTCTAGTTGTAGGAAGATGCCGAACAATTAAACTCTTGTATTTTTCAACATTACAAATATTTCACCGAAAATTAATCTGCCACATTTTTATAGGCGTCCATTTCTCTATTCGAAACAAAAATTAATGAAAAACATTTGAAGCGGTTTTCCAGAAACCCTTGTGATTAAATTGCCTATACATCACGCAAAATTTAGGGAAAACTCGTGACCTTATTTGAAGACCTAACTTCAAAGAACATATTTAAAAAAGCTATATCTTTAATATGGCGATTGTAGATTGAGTTCAAAAGGAAAATTCATTTTCTGGAATAGTCGAAAATTTACGGGTTCACCGAAAATGAGATCTCAGCCATCGTTATAAGCATGTTTTTTGTCTATCCAAGAAAAAAATCTAAAAAAATGAAGCCATTTTTGCGAAATTTTGAAAATACTGTTGGGGCTTCATGTAAAATATTACCAGAAATATAAAAGCGCATAACTACGAGTTCGGTCAAATTAATCGGGAAATGTAAATTTTCGAGAAAATACTTATAAACGTTTCAGCGCTTGAGTTGACCATAGACGCACGGACACACAGATGTGCCGTAGGCAAATTTTTCGGACCCTCGAAACATGGATTCTAACTACACAAGGGAATAGAGGAAGTAATTTACAAGATATTGGATCAAGAATTATCCACTTTTGCCGTACCAGTGCTGCAGAATTTGATTTTTATATCCGAAAACCTACACTTTCCGCTGCAGCATCACTGTAGTTCGTCTTCTCTTCTTCTTATCTTCAAGTATTTAGGCATGATGCCTGTTACGACGCTTAGTACTGGTCCTTCCAACGCATTCTTGGACGTCCTATGTTTCTCTTTCCTCTTGGTTGATAATTTGCCATTTGTTTAGGAATGCGGTCGTTGTTCATTCGCAACAGATGTTCTTGCCAAGAGTGTCTGTAGTTAGTGACTTTCTCTATGAGACATTCTACATTTAGCTCATTTCGGATTTTTGTGTTCCTTTGTCTATCTAGGAGACTATATCCCGCTACCGCTCTAAGAAATCTCATTTCTGCTGCTTGCAGTCTTGAGATATCTTTTTTTTGTCATTGTCCACACTTCACTCCCATATAAGCAAGTTGGTATTGACATAACTTTATAAAATTTGATGAGAGTGTCTCTTCTCACTTTTGAACTGAGTGTTCTTCTTATGGTACCATTCATTTGATTGAATCGTTCTATTTTCTTATTTATGTCGATTTCGCCATAAAATGATATGTCTGCTCCCAGGAATGTGAAGTGCTGTATCTGTTCTACAGTTTTATTATTTACTACAATTTTTGAGCGTACCGGGTATCGTCCTTGGAATGCCATCACTTTCGTTTTGGTGTCCGATATTTCCAGATTATATTCTGACATTATCCGCTGCAGTTCATGAGTTGCTTTTTGTAATATATCTTCGCCTTCTGCTATTATTGCTTGGTCATCTGCAAAACGTATTGTCCATAATTTTGTTCTCGTTAAGTCTAAACTATAAAATTTTAATCTGGTCTTCCACTCGCGAAGAGCTTCGTCTATGTAGATATCAAACAGAATCGGTGAAAGACTGCATCCTTGTCGTAAGCCTTGGTCCACTTTCGCTTTTCGATCTGGTTTCCAAGTAATACATATTTCGGATTCATTATACATACTTTCAATTACAAGAATCAGATGTTCGGGGATTCCTTTCTTTCTTAGTACTTCAAAGGCGCGGGAATTTCCCCCTAGAAATAGCACTGGTCTCTAGAAGTGAGGAACCGCTGTTTCACCGAAAATTAATCTGCCACATTTTTATAGGCGTCCATTTCTCTATTCGAAACAAAAATTAATGAAAAACATTTGAAGCGGTTTTCCAGAAACCCTTGTGATTAAATTGCCTATACATCACGCAAAATTTAGGGAAAACTCGTGACCTTATTTGAAGACTCAGCCATCTCAGATACTGATGGTAGATATCGACGGTAGTTCGGCGCCGGTTCTAGCGGATTCAGAGCTAGTTCGTCTTTACTACGTAAATACGTAATGCAAAATCTGTTGTTTTTAATTGTTGAAGACCTTATTTAAAAATATATTTTTTAGAAAAGATTCATTGAGTAATTGTCAACAACAGATTTCTTTCTTTATGAAAGCTGTTTTTCAGACATTTAAATAAGATCATGAACAATTTTTCGAAAATATGGGTCATTGTGTAATTTTGCGTGAAATAAAGAAAAGTTTTAAACATATTTTAAGAAAGGGCTCCAAATATTTTCTTTAAGTTTTCCTGAGATTGAACGACGTAATATATAAAATTATCGAATTTTCGATGAAATCTCTGCATTTTCGAAAACTAAAAAATTAACAAAAAACACTACTTTTTATACAATTTTTGAAATGAAATCTATTCAGTGCGAGAATACTGAACACGCCGAGTAGGCTGCAACCTGAGACGCGCAATTTTTGGGGGCGCGCGAATTTCAGCGGATGCAAAATTGTAATAAGGAGAACGTGTGAATGTTTTTATAGAAATATTTCTTTCCATATTTGTATTGAAAGAAAGTGTTAATTAATCAAATATAGTTTCAAACACCCAGTACAGTGGAACGGTAACGATGGTTTTAGAGAAATAGTGGCCAATGATGGATTTAAGCAAAATGATGACATCGATTTTTCTGCCTCTAAAAGGCATTATACAGATCAAAGTCGATATTTATCAAAATCATATTTCTCAAAAGCACTGGCAAATGATGTCAAAAGGCAGGACCGCCGTAGTACATTCCCCATTTACAGGACATGTCGTTTGTGCACCTTGCAAGTTGTGTGGTGGACTACTTTGCTCGCTACAACAGAGCTTAACGACTGGGGAAAACAAGCAACAGCATTTCTAAACGATTACAATTTCGAACATCAAGATTGCGTAAGAAAAGTTGTATGTAGGTCTGCAGTTTTAGAAAGAGCGGATTCAGAGCTTGTGAAACAGTACAAGAATAAAGTGGAATATTGGACAAAGGCCTGAAAAGAATTGTAGGAACTGTGAAATTTTTAGCTTGGATAGGTTTGTCTTTTTTGGTAACAACGAGATGATTGGTTGCAAAAAGAAAACTTCTTAGGCCGCATTGAGTTGATATCCAAATTTGATCCGTTTATGGCTGGCACCTCTTTCGGTAAGGAAATATAGGACAACATTCGTGAAAAATAGTTTAGAAAATGGTAATTCGAAGGGTATTCTTTATTAAAAAAAATTGTCGTTACAAGATATATTTCCAAATAAAATTATTTTAAGACTATAATGATGTCTGTGACCAATGCAAACGGCGAACCATCTTTCTCTGCTTTGAAGCGCGTAAAAACTTATGAGGTCGATTCGTAAATAAAACATATTGAATTCATTATCTCTGTTATACATAGAAAATGACATATTTGACACGCGTGGAGTTTAAAGACACTGTTAAGAAATTTGCCGAGACTAAAGCGAGAAAACGAGATTCCGTATGACAAAGCATATTTTATCTGTACACCTCAATGCTATTTTGACTTTAATATCCAAATTTTGCTTTGTAACAAAATGTAAATTATATTCTAAAATAGACATTCACTTATAATTAACTTACATTTTTAATTTATTGGCCTAGAAATTATCTATGATATAAAAAATGAAAACATATAACCAATTAATATTATACGTATACAATATTTGCATTGGTTACAAAAATCGTACATATTTTTTAATTGAATATATTATAAATTCCTTGTGGCAAAAAAGCAAATTTAAAAACCGGGCGCTAGAACATTTGACAGCCTAGGGCGCACATAAGTCAGTCAGGCACTGAATCTGTTCTAAAAATTATATTATTAAATAAGATCGTATGGTTTAAAATGAGGCTTTGGTGTAGGGTAACGTGAGTGCCATACTAAATTTAAGTGCTCGAGTTTGAATCCTTGCGTTGGAGAAGTGCTTTTCTGGTTGGTGACACTTATGTATGATTAAGTAGTAATTTAATACTACGTAGTCGTTACAAGCAATAGGAGAAAGTACGTGCTGTTGTATCACCACTAGTTTGGTATGTTGTCAATTTATGACATTCTACTTCCATCGTCTTTTGAAATGGGTTAAGAAATTAATAAGTTTTCTTAAAATGGGATTCATGATCATGTAATTCCTTGAAAACTTTCCGTCGGGAATGTATTATATTTCATGCAATATTAAAGGAGAAAATGGAATGTATTACATTTCATGATACAAACAATATTTATATACATTCGAAGAAATGAGCGTAAATCAAGTATTGTGTAACATGATGTTAAGAATGTATTTTGCATTCTGAATGTATTACGCAAATGTATTTGTCTGCTCCCTTTACCCTTTGTAATCTGTTGTAAGAATTACTCGCAATTTTTACACTCACACCTTCGAGATGTACATTCCATTACGAACAAGTTACGAAGCATCCCACCAGTTCTTGAGTTTATCTACATTTAACGTGTGCTTAACCTTTCAGTTATTAACCTACGCTCCCCGCCCTCCTGTGTCATCATACCACTGCATTTTACACCCTGCGAAGCCTTGACCTTCGTCTACAATCGTGAACTCCGCTGTGTCGTAAGCTCACCTCGCATGCCCGCAGCGGCGGTTGACCGTTCGAGGAAGTTCGGTTAATACGGAATACCCTTTTTATTTGTTAATATTACTTTCTAATGAAAGTGTTTAGAGCACGATATATGAACCCAACTTCAACTATTTTCAATTAATAATTTGTTTTGAAAATTAAAAAAAAACTTTTTTAATAGCAGTAAATTTATTTTGTTTCTAACGTTGCATTTGGAGGGTAATGTGGAATAGTTGAGTAATTTGAAATAGGGGAGGAACTTCAAAATGACAAAAATGAAATAAGGTTGATAAAAAACTGAATAATGATATAATTTACTATTAATATGCTCTATTCTTAAAAGAAATTTAAAGAAGAAATTTGGAGCCGTTTTTGAGAAAATTTTGAAAATGTCCGTAGGTCTTCATGTAAAGTACTCTCAAATTTTAAAGAATGTTTTTCAAAATTTCAAAGCTTCAACTAGAGCCAGATGGACAGGGTTTTCTTCGATTTGGAAAAGATCGTGAGTTTTAGGTGGTACTAGTGGACGGACGGACGGGTTTTAAAAACTAATTTTTTTCGGTATCCCCTTGGACCCTTTCGGGTCCCCTTGGACCCCAAAACGTGAATTTCCGTTCAAATCTCGAAATCGATTTTTCGCAGCGTTACATAACTTTCTCTTTACTCCGTATATGCGTATGTATACGAGAAAGTAAAAATATAGGGCTTAAAGAATCCCCTTTTCTAATGCCAGATGCACATGTAATTTCATTTGTTACCATATTTCTAATTTGCACGTTTGTGAGTGTGTTTGTATTCATATACTCTATTACTGTTCTTAATTAATTCCCATTAAAATGACAGGTCAAAAAGTCTAATTTTATACCCAAATTACTATCAAATACTAACATACGATACGATAATCATTGAATTCCTCTTTTTATGATCTATCCATTGCTTACGAAAAAACATGTAGTTCTATTTTAAAAATCCAAGGTTATTAAATTTCTCGAAAACTAAAAATATTATAGACAATGTCTCTACTGCATGCTACTTGTCCCATGATTCCGCATTCTTGAGTGAAAACTGCAATTCGAGGTCGTGAACCGTTTAGAAGTTATTGGGGTGGCTCAAAGTTGGTCGGACACCTGTATATAAAAAATAGGATTTATCTACTTTTTCGTTGCCACAATTTAATTGCCAATAATATTGCCTTCGACAATAAGAGTTTATATATATATAGTTTATATAAGTATATATATATATATATACAATATAAAAATATTGATTAGTTAACAAAAATATATATTAGCCCCCCCTCCAAAATGATCGGCTGGAACCGCCTCTGCGTACACCAAGCTGGAAAGTTACAAAAGTATCATTATCAACCTAATAATTTGTAAATGTAAATTTTATTATGGCCACGGCAAAAGAAATAAACAGCTGAAGGTGAGTCATAGATTTCCACAATCAATTACTAGTTTCAAGAGTTATTTGGATGAATATGTTCACATTTCCTGTTACAGTCGTCTAGAAAACCATGTTATGATCATATTATTGGCATTTGGAATTTGGAGATTGCTGAGTTTGAAGTAACTGCTTGGGGGTCACTTAAGATAATATGCAGTTTAAAAACTTTGACGTAGTGAAAAATATACTTTTTCGCTGATCTACATGACAACTGTCATTGTCTCTACTTAATTCATTCAGGACATTTTTATAAATTTTAGCAATAATTATGATTACCAATGTTTATATTGGCAAATTATCACGCTGTCTGTATATAACACAAGCTGATGAGCCCAGCGTTACGTGGGAATTAATTCAGTCACAGTCTTAGGAAACTGAATTTTGTCTATATTTATCCCCTAGTCGGACTTTCCCACTGCTGAATCCCATTCTTCTCCCACCTGACCCGTGTCCACTCAGCTCCTCCTCACTTAACACACCATATCTCGCCCAAACTCACTTGGTCGTGCCCATGACCGCCTTGCCCTACCATATTGGCTACAATCGCCGTTGTACCGTAATCCTAGCTAAGAGCAACAATAAAAGAAGTGCGTTGTTAACCGGGAGCGGTAGCTCAGTGCATGAAGATGTCACTGCAGCGCCTCTGACCGGGAGGTCCTAGGTTCGAGTCCTGATGGCGGCAGGATTTTAGACACTAGCTTTTCAGATAGGTCGAATTCAGTCGCCCGTGGCTTCTCCGAATAACACCAGGCGAATGCCGGCGCAGAGCCCTAACAAACGGGCCACTAACCGCGCGCGATCTTTCCTACCTGTTACACACACACACACACACACACACTAACATGCACTACACCACCACACATGCCGGGAGGCCACTCGGAATATTAGAGATTGTCCCGGCTGGGGCGGAGTCCCGCAGGTAGGAGATACCTAGTTGAGAAAAACCCCGCTAGCCGACGGTAGTTCGGCGCCGGTTCTCAACATCCAGCCGGGAAAGAACACTGCCACCACCCGGGGAAAAACATCTTCGAGACTAATGATCCAAGTAGTTGACGCGCTCAGAATCAATAACAAACCATCATCAATCATCAATCATGTAACTGCTCCTCTATTTTATACTGCTACATAAACCAACAAAAAGGTTTTCGACCTCCAAATATTTTTTCCGCGCCAAAAACTCGGTGCCTCCGTGTTACCTCGCCGTGAGTCGCGTCTACGCTATGAAAATGCTAAGAGTTTCGAACGACGCTTAAAAATGTAACTGTCTCAACGAAATATTTCCAACTCGCAATTTTCTAAAATTCAGAGATACAACGGAAATGAGACCTACAGCATTCTTTTCAACGTGACTTGTTTAATACCGTGATGGTACACATAGAATAGAGCGGATTTTCGCCGCAAATGAGACGTTAGTCACGTTATTTTTTATTTTTCCGAAGCCAAGTCAAGTCACGTCCATACGGATAATAGTGGGTCGCGCCGAGACTTTCAAACTCCGACGGCACCATGGGGGATTATTGTTGGTTGGTGGTTAGTGATTCCGAACGCGCCATCTACCGAAGTCGTTAGTCCCGTAAGTGTAGTGCATTGTTTTCATCAGAAGGTGGCTGTCATCTCCCCCCACTGGCTGGCGAGATCCGGCGCCGACCTACCGTCGAATAGCAGGGTTTCTCTCAACGTGGTATTTCACTCCAGCGGGGTACTGGCACAACCGGTACATGTTAGTGCGTGTGTAAGAGGAGAGGAGAGGACAAGGAAGAGGCAGGAAAGATCGCGCGTGGTCCATGACCCGTTTGTTAAGGTACTGCTCCGGCATTTGCCTGGTGTTGATCGGAGAAGCTACGGAAAACTACCGATCAGAGAAGCCGGCCGCTAGAATTCTCCTCCAGACAGCGACTGAATTCGACCTAGCTGAAATGCTAGTGTCGAAAATCCTGCCGCCGCCAGGACTCGAACTTAGGACCTCCCGGCCAGAGGCGCTGCAGTGACATCAGTTGATGCACTGAGCTACCACTCGTTTGGAATGAACCAGGGGGCATTTAAGGTTCTTCTTAAAATATATTTTGAATGGCTGTTAATTTTTGGAGATTGCTAGGGGGCAGCACATCCCCAAACTTGACATCCGTAAGTAATGGTTGGTAGAATTAAAGATTTAAATAATAACAGTCGGCACTCAACTTTCGATGAAGATCGTGTGTTAGTTAAAGGGAAGAGTTTTGATACTTTTGCAGACATATTGTTGGCTATTGATTTATGTGAGGTTTCGAAATTAATCTTTTGTCGCACAATATCTCTTAGTATTTTTCGAAATTCCGTGGACCTCGTCACCGATATTGTGCAGATTTAAATTGGTAGAATTTTTGGTGCGGTGTAACGTGATTTTTTTTACTTGACGTTTTAACGGAATTACTTTGATTCTTCGTTTTTCAATCCAGTTAACGTATTCGTTTGGTGTTTTGAATGTAGTCCTTGGCTACGGCAATGTTATGCGTTGCGAAGCGGGCGATATCATCGGCGTAAAACGTAGCTAAAAATGTTGAACAGAATGGGAGATAGTTTCGATCCTTGTGACATACCTGCAACAACGGTGTGCGGGTCAGAGGTCGAAGAATTGATTTTTACAATAAACGATCTGTTCGTGAGAAATTTTTCGCTAATCTTTTGTAAGTACTCCGGAACTCCTAGTTATCGCATTTTATAAATTAGACCCTAGTGCCAGACTGTCGTACGCCTAAGGAAAGTTGTTGTAAGTTGCTGTAAGTTTTTTTTATGGTAGCCTTGAAGTATAGCTTCAGTCAGTCGTAGTAGTTGGTGCGTTGTAGAGTGATAAGTTCTGGATCCGAATCGTTTCGACGGAATAGCTTTGATAAAATTGTGGAATTTAATAAGTCTAGACATTATTAGTCTTTCAAAAATTTTAGATATGGTTGTTAATAAACTAATGAGTCTGTAACTTTCAAAATATCTTGAGTCTTTTCCAGCTCTATACAAAGGAATTATTAGTATTTTTTCTACACAGACGGAAAATAGTGAAGCCTTAATGCAGCATTGAATATTGCCGACAGGGCTCACCAAGTGCTCTCCTCCGGCCACCTCACACCCCCCCTCTGTCCGGTCACTCCTTCTTCCAACAACCCAACGGGAGAGATGGCTCAGGGCGTAAACTGATGTCACTGCAGTCCCTCTGACCGAGAAGTCCTAGGTTAGAGTCCCGACAGTGGCAGCATTTTCGACACCAGCTACATATCTAAGTGGAATTCAGTTGCTGTCTGGAGGAGAATTCTAGCGGTCGACTCTTCTGATCAGTAATTTTCCGTGGTTTCTACGATCAACACAAGGCGATAGCATCCATCTGGAGAGCATCCATCAGACTTATGACGTCATTGAGTCATTCCAGAAACCTTGGTTGCTCCTTTGTACTGATGTCTTGGTGAAAAGGCTCTCCTTGTTCATCTAATGAAATCTAAATGGGATGAAATCTAAATCCGAGTGTACAGTGCCGGAACTAGACAATTTTGGACCCGGGAAATTCTGCAACGAAACCCCCCCCCCCCCCCCGAAAAAATTAATTCGGAAAGTTGTATCAAAAAACTATACGAGTTAGTTTCCACGGTGAACTTAAAACGCAAAAAAAATTGTTTTCTTTAGTTAGTGATCACTTGATCTTAAATGAGTAATCACAGATCAAAGTATTGCCATAACGATACATCGATATTTTGAGGGATTGTACAGGTCAGCCGTCGGCGTACGAAAGCTCTCGTTTCGTGGTCGGTGCCGTCTTTCAAGGTGTATGCAGGTTTCTTAAAACCTGAAGATCTGTAGATCAAAGCATTCAAATTATTGAATGTTTTTGAACTTTTGAACGTCAATCCACGTCATTTTTAAATGAATCACCAACCGGAAAGTGACGCGCCGTGTTGTCAGCAGCTACAGCCATAATCACTTTCAAAACTAGAAACCGGAGTCATTCGTTATTATTCAAGTTTTAATAACGTTTGTGATATTTTTTAAACAATAGGAGTTATGGTATTTCGACATCTTGAAAATACTACAAAACAATTGTACCAGTCATGGGTTGTCATGGGCCTCCTTGCAGAACCAAAGCATACAATAAAACATTTGTAGGTCACCACTTGTGCAATACGTGTCAGCAAAATATCCACTCTTACTTTATCATGACACCCCATCATCATAAAAATATTCCCATGGTGGAGAAAACATTCTCCAGTGCACTGCAGCATTTGCTGATTACGTTGCATAAAATTTAACCACTTTGCTTACATTATTCCCATTAAAGTAAAATGAAACTCTTTTATAATAGGCACTCAGCTAATTATTGACTGTAGCTCACCTAACGGTAATACTAAAGTTATATTAGTGAACCACATCTCGACACAGCCAGTTGATATCAATGATGTCAATATTCTCCTCACTCTTAAACCCTTGTTTCTTATACTTTCTCAACAAATGTTTTACAAGGTATACAAGGCAACCATATACTACGAGAAACCTTACAAAAATAAATTCATTATTATTATGTTAATTAAAATGTATTAATAATCTTGTTATGTAATTTCAGTTAGAAAAAAATCTTTCATCTAAGCATTGAATTCTGTAAACAGGGCATCAAAACTCATGAAATTGTCTACTTTTATTTTGCATCGATTCTCGGTGCTTATAGACAACTCAGAATGATTTTAATATGTTTATCGATCACATGCGTCTTTAACTCCTGTTAACATGCAACCCTGCAGGTTTGTTAAGTGCACTTGCACCTGTATGTTACGAAATTCAACATCCTTAGTAACGTAAACAACCATCGATTTATCGCAAGTCAAATGTTTGTTAAGAAAAAAACATGGCGATGTACAAAACAAATCATATTCATACAATACAGAAGCTATTAACGTTGGGTTATTCTTAATTGTTATTCAAATTATTCTTAATTGTAATATTATTAATCGTACAATTACAAAAATGTATATTAGGTAAATTAACCTCATCTTCCTCGCATTCCACCAAATGAAACTCTACTCCAGTAATCATATTCACTGACGATGTGAAGGTGTTGCACTGGAAGTCAACGCGCCAATTTTCTAACCGAACGTCGTTTCTTTAGGTATCATCAGGAGAATTATTTACATCCATGTTTCTAGAACCACGTTATACGAATATTGTTTATATAGATATATCGCAAGCAACACCCCACAATATCGTACTACCGTGCCGCAGCAACAGAATTCATGTGTTTACTATCGCAGTAATGTGGTAAATTTTCGCAGAATTCGTGAGATTTTATGGTGACCGATGAAAGGCTGTACATACCACGAAATGTTTCAGTGTTATTACTGCCTCTTCCGAATTCAAAATCTCGCCTCCGCTACATTCCGCCTTGATTTCTAACTTTTGGCCTCGGTAGTAATAACACCCATAACATTGCTAGATATGTTAATAGCTATTTTTAATCGTCAAAAACTGTAAAGAACTGAATTAGACGTTTGGACGGAAGAGAAAGTTTTCTTGAGCTCTGGAATTGCTACCCCTTCTCTTTTACTTATATGTAGATGATTTATGAATAAAGGTAACAATAAGCAATGATCGTGAATAAACGGCATGCCAAACCAATTGCTTTGATACTAATTTTCTTATTTGGAGAGTCTTTGAATTACTGTATCACAATCCAAGCGAACCTACAAACATGCATTAATGAGGTGAGTTGAAAATACTCTCCCCAGAGTCCAATTAATAATCTACGTCACATTATTTACCCACCATATGTTCAAGCTGTTATTCAAAAATATACATTTACTGTTTAACAAACGTGTGTGGTTCCTTACGGTACGTTTCGACTCCAGGTGAAAATAAAACTGCGTGTCTTCAAAACAATTCGCTTTTCTCCTTTGAAAATCTCTGCACTGTCTCTTTGATATAACGTGATAACAACTCATAAGTATTGTGCTTTTATGTATTTATTTCGTTTTGAGGCAATTTGTTTTTTACTTTCTCGTATACCTACATTTATACGTAGTATAAAGAAAGTTATGTAATGCTGTGGAAAATCGATTTCGAGATTTTAACGGGAATACATGTTTTGGAGTTCCTTGATACCGAAAAAATGTTTGTTTTTTTTCTTTCTTTCAAAACGTCCCTCCGTCTGCCTATCCTTCCGTCTGTTCGTCCATGAACACCACTAGCACCTGAAACATAGGTACGATTTCTTCCAAAATGGATATTTGCCTGTCGATCTGGCTCGACTGGGCTTTTGAAAAGCTGCGATTTTGAAAAAGTCTCTTCAAAATTTGGGGGTACTTTACATGAACTTCCAGGGACATTTTCAATTTTTTCTTTAAATCTTTGATAAGTATAGGGCTAAATGTACTCTATTAGATTGTATTAAACATCATTTTGCTCTATTCTTTTGTTGTTGTTTTTTCAAAAAATACAAAAATATTTTTTTACTAGCCTCACGTCGTTAATATTTCCATTAGCAGCGATTTGTTTACATCATTGCATTTCAGAGTTTATGTGCTTTCAGTAATGTGATATAAAATTTCTCGAAAACTCACGAGTTTTCTGTGTAAACGAGCTCAAAATTCCGCATTTTCAGATTTGCTCAAATGTCAATTTCACAAAAACGGTTCCAAATTTTTTCTTCAAACTTTTCGTGCAGATAGTGCTAATTGCACTGATTACGATGACTTAATTTTGGTGTATTATTTTGTTGTGTTTCAAAAATTACCCAAATGTAATTGTTTTGAAATGTGTGCTTATTAAAGGCATGAGAGACATTTCTAGCGATTTGTGTACATTATTGTATTTGTGAATAGAAGCGGGTCAAATAACTTTTAATACATTTCTTCGAAAACTCAATAGCTTTCTGTGAAAAAAGGTTCAAATTTCGCTTTTACAGTAACGCTTAAACGCCATTTTTGGTTAAAACGGCTCCGAATTTTTCTACGAAAATTTCTAAGTAGGTTGAGGTTTTACTCTTCTATTATATTCTTAAAGGAATTTTTGGTTTCTGAGATTAGGAAATCGAAAAATTGAGCAAATGTGAAAAAATGTTAGGGCGGCGATACACCTACCGATGAAAAATATGAACTACACTTTAGGGACTAATGACCTTAGCAGTTGACGCTCCCGGAGCTACTGATCAAACGATCTATCGATAATGTGCATGGACCAACCCAGAAGACGGAGTCCGTATCATTTTTTTTAAATTCGCGCTTAGCCGGTTGATGCATAGCATCGTCTAATTTTTGTCCTATGAAAACATAAAAGTGTATTGTAAATAGAATGAAAGCTATTTTTAAAAGATATTAGAATATTACTAATTGAAACTCTTGCAGTGATAATTATTAATAATATAGATCAGACTTTCAAGAATAACATAATCTTCTTAGATATAATTATGGGACAAAGGATTGGACCTCTCGATTTGACACGCCCATCTGTTTTCCACTGAACATCCGCTTTGAGATGTTTTCTGTTGTCCTACAACTTTATTAGCGGATATTAGCAGCTAATTGTTACAGATATTACATACGAACATATTAACTGATATTTGAAAATATGAAAGACGGCGCTAGCACGTGGAACTCCTAACTTTTACCCTGTGAACTAAAGGAAACATTACAAATATATCGAGTGTACATTTTGTCGTTCGCCGAAGATTGGGGCCACGTCGCCCTGGGAGTGGAAGGCTCGGTCGCCCAGCAAAGCGCTGACTGAACTCCTGCGATGACATACGCGAGCTATCATTGCGCTTAACTTACCTTAAATAAGATGGCGGAAGTGATCTTCGGCTCACATGCATTCTTGGCACCTCCGGGATATTTGTTTCTGATAGAGCGTGGTTTCATATGAGTGGAAACGTCAACAGCCAAAACAACCGCTATTGTAGTGCAGAACACCCTCACCTGCTTTGTTTACATAAACCAGATAAGTTTTGTTTACATAAATCAGCATTATTCAGCGAAAAATTGGCATCATAAGAAAGATGGTTACTTTCAAAGACTTCGGCAACTGCTCACACACTGATGTTCGATCCATGAACATTTTAAATACTGTTTATAGTGACGATGGGGTAATTAGTTGTGGGTTATGGCCTCATAGATCACCTGATCTAACCCCTTGTGACATTTTCCTTTGGGAAACTTGAAAGATCAGACGTATGGAGAAATCTCGCATTCGGAGGAAGAGCTCCTATTGAGAAAATCGCAGCAATTCCTAAAGCCTTACTTCAAATGGTAAATCAGAATAAGTTCCGGAGGTGCTAAGAATCCATTCGAGCTGAAGAACACGCACTGTCAACATTTTCTTTAAAGTAAGTTAAGGGCAACTATAGTTGCCGTATGTCAGCACGGGAGTTGCACGATAGAGTGCACGCTTTCAAACAGCCTGCGGGTTTACATCCATGAGAAGTGCACTTTAAGTAACTTTGAATGGAGAATTTTTTTCTTGTAAATGGAATACGTCACAAGTATGTATGTAAAAATTTGCGAGTTTCGACGTTGGGCAACTTTTCGTGCTTTTCTCTAGAGGGCGTCTGTTCCACTGACTGGCTGTGGTCAACGCCAGCGCCTAAACCGTTCAGACGATTTCCCCAAAATTGATACTCCCGATCGACTTCAACGAACTCGAGGTCCTGGGAGATTGAAATAGATATTTAGATTGTGGGGAATTTACATGAAGCCTCAACATTCTCTAAACTTCCTCAAGAACGACTCAAAATTTTTTGATTACACTTTGTCATAGGGGAGCGTAGAGAGCGCTTAAAAGAATGGCGTACATCTTATTGTAGTTGAAATCCTTATTTGTTGATACTTCTCCTGGCATGTAGCAAAAGACATTTTAAAATAGTGTTAGTCTCATTTTCAGCGGTCTCTATTTTTGAATACTGCAATGAATATTGTAAAAGTACAATATTGAAGATAGAGATTTTTGTCTTTAATAAAGTCTCTTAGAAAAAAATCTTTAAAAACGTCATGTACAATTTTTTGAAAAAATCATATTTTCTCGTCATTTCTTCTTGAAGTTCATAAATTTTCCCAAAAACGGTCCCTATTCTTTTCCGCTGATGATGCCTAACAAATGGCGCAGGTCTAATTTTGGTTGAGATCAATGAGTTTTCGAAAATTGCATAAATTAGAAATAATGAGAGAATATATGTGCTGTTAAAGCTTCACTAGTTTAAAAACAAAATTGATATAGTTGATGCGTCTATAAATGATTACATTTTTTAAATTTAATTTTAGCGTAATGATGCTTGAAATAAAGGTAATTTATATTTTGTTCTTAAAAGCGGCTCCAATTTTTCCCCCTATTTTTCTCAGATAAAGCAAACGATGCTGAAAGAATGGCACAGGCATCATTTTCGTTGAACTCTCTGAAATTTCGAAAATTGGAAAAGTTGCAATGTGAGAAAGTGGTCATCAGCCTTTTTAAATTATCACAGAAACTGTGTTTTGGCGCTTAGCCATTTTGTGAGGTATAGTCTTTAGTTCAAAATGTAAAGAGCGGTTTTGCATTGTCACCTCGTGATGAAATGATATCACTTGCTTCTTCTCGCCTTGTACGGATTTTCTATCTATTATAAAGCTTGATTTGGGATCGATTCCGCTCTACGATCCAACTCAGGGGAAATACTCAGGCTGGTTTGTAAACGAGGTATGAGAAACTAGTGTGCGAACTTTGTGACAGCAGGAAGAACGAACCATATTGGACCAAGAATGAAAGCGCATATTTTGTTACAGGTCTTTTATCGCTTCGATATGTCTGATTACTCCAAACCGGGACCGGAGCTGGGGCCGGAGAAGACTCCACCGCCCCAGCCTCCGCAGCCGCCATCGCCGCCGCCGCCGCCACCACCACCACCACCGCCGCCACCGCCACCAGCTCCGCCCGCTGGCGAGGCTTGCGAGCTTGGAGAGGCTTGCGAGCCTGGAGAGGCTGTCGAGGCTGGCCAGGCTGGCGAGCCTGGAGAGGCTGTCGAGGTTGGCGACGCTGGTCAGGCTGGCGAGCCTGGAGAAGCTGGCGACGCTGGCCAGGCTGGCGAGCCTGGAGGGTTTGGCGGGGCTGAGGGTTTGGCCGGCGTGGTTGCCCTGGCAGGCGCGTTTGGCAGGGCCTTCGACACTTACGATGACGATGACCCCTGGCGCGGCGGCTACTTCCTGCAGGACGAGCGCAACCTGCGGGACCCCGTGGCGCTGTTCCCGCTGCTGGTGGCCTTGCACCGCGTGGGGCGTCGCGACGCCGGCACGCGGCTGCTGGTGGCCCGCGCGTGCGGCCTGGACATCCGCGAGACGGCGCGGGACGTGGCGTGCGCCTACTCGCTGGCCGGCGTCGTGCTGGAGAACGCCGCCTCCTACCAAGGCGACAGCCTGCGCAACGCTCTGGTGCTGGTGCTGCGCACCATGGGCCTCTGCAGGAACATCCTGCTGGACCTGGAGATGAAGATCCGCAGGATCCCCGGCGGTCCCGGCGACCCGCCCCGTCGTCGTCGCCGCCGCGATGGCTCCGGGGGACCAGGCGCCCCCGGCGCTCCCAGCATCCTCGCCGGCCCCAGCTGCTCCGGCGGGCTAGGTGGCCCCGGCAACTGCACGGGCGGCCAGTAGGAGGCGCGCGCGGCTAGGCATGCCGCCGCCATTTTCAAACAAGGCTTTGCTTGCTTTTCGCTGGGACGGCAGCTTCTGTTGCTCATTCATTGTCCCATTCGCCTGCAAGATATTATTCAAAATGTAATGTTGTTTTCCTCCACACCCAGGCAGCCACCCCTCCACACCCCGAGTTCAATCATACGTACATATGTCTAATATAGTCTAGCGCAACATTCTGTGAATAGTTTTCAAATTCCCTTCCCAGAAACAGATGAATTTAAATTAAACAGTTAACAAAATATGTCATAAAATTGTGGTATTGAAGTTGCACATCCATTGCAATTTCCATGCTGGCTGCAATATAGTATGTACTATGTGCATATTGTATGGCAATATTGCATATTGTTGTGCAATTTTTTCATCGGGAATATTAATACAAATTATATTACAGTAATCGGCTACAATTCAAACGGCTATTAATCGCCTGCAACCTTAAAATAGCTATTGAGGGTCTTACGAAAGAACACTCATGTAAGTTTTGAATTTACACAAAGGGGTGCCACTATTTGAGTTACAATTTGAATAGCATTCATTTTCAATATGCAGGGTTGTTGAAAAATCAGTTAGTTATACGATACATTGGATAATAAAAAGAATTGGAATGTGTGGAATATTATTTTACGAACATAGCTATAAAACAGATGTTCTGAATTTTCCTAATTGAACTGGTCTTATATATAATTCATATTTTGTCATAAAAATATTCATGTATGTATAGTGTATTTCCCCCGCCTTTATAAAAGTAATATTCTTCTTTCCGTTTCAACATGATTAATTTTGACTGACAGGAAGCTGCATTTTTTTCTGATTAATATATTTGTGTGTACTTGATTGTGAATTGGCTATATAACTGCAATAGAAGATAACAAAAGAAATAACTGATTCCTGATATCACGTGCATTTTAGAACATGATTTCATCTTTCTGAAACCTTCATAATACAGGAATGTGCCAAGAGTAAATCTGAAAAATGTATTCCTTGTAAAGACTGAGTTGTTTCTAGTTTTCTTTTAATGTTGACAAGACTGAGGTCTTTTTTATCGCATACATAAAATGGAAAATATTTGGCAAATAGGTATATATTTTAAATCTAATAACAATTTTTTTTGTTTCCTACACTTCTATGGCATCTTTTATGGAAAAAAATACCGATTTATAATTTAATTTAACATCAATGTAAGCCACGCTTTTCTAGGCAAATTGTGTAAAAAAACAAAACGCTAGGAACTTCAAGAACAAAATTGCAAACACATTTTCAGTAAGCGTGCAGTTAATTTGAAATGATTAGCCAATAAATGAAAGTTGACATTTCTTGTCAGTGAAGCACAAACGCACTAAAGTAAACATTATTTTTTTGAAAACTTTAGGTTTCTCTCATCCTAATTATCTATCAACGTCCCAATATAACTACACTCAGTATCTTTTCATATACGTACCTTCAGATCCACATTGTTCACTAAAACTCCGCAGTTAATGAAAGCGAAAGTTTATAAACAAATTTGTGCCTTATAACATAGACTGAGTACAATAAATATTTTATTTTTGGAAACAATTTGGTAATGTCTTTATAAATTTGAAGGATGGCAGAAAGTTGACAACATTTCTTGTCAGTGAAGCACAAACGCACTAAAGTAAACATTATTAAACGCATTAAAGTAAACATTAAGTCTCTCTTGAAATCCCTACCCCGATTTCTGTTCATTACGTACCTTTTCTCTTTAGACTTTATGTAATCTGTAAATGATTTATTAAAATTCAAATGTGTTTGGTATCAATGTTTGGTTTGTAGCATATTTAAAAATAAAGTTCCCATCTTCTTTTCACCAAATTGTCGTTTTATTTAATTTTATTGTAAATACCCACGTTATAAAGTAAATGCTTTCAATCATTCCACGTCTCGCAGTTAAAATAATATATTATTTACTTCCGAGAAGTCGATAGAAAAACGAAATGGAGTATCGTTAGTATGAAATGAACTACATATTGACTCTGTTGGGTGTACCGCGGCTCCAGAATAACTAGCGTATTGTATCACGTAAATTTAACCGTAACTGTGTTCTGGTTCTCCAATCATAAGTCAGTGATGGGAAGGAATACTTTCGGCCAATACCAATTTCCGCGCAGAGAGACATGAATTTCTCACTCTCCGTTAAAGTCATTAGAAATCATTAGAAGTCATTAGAAGTCAGTAGAAACATTGATTGCATATATCTTTTGTGAAATGAATTATCTCATTTGAAAAATTAATAACTGCGAGTATCTGCATAAACATTACTCATTCTATGTGCATAATGATTACTCATTTTATTGAATTTAAAGAGTTGAGAATAGATGATAATTAATTTGTTTTAATTTTAAATTATCAGTGATCACTGAATACTAGATTAATTTGTACATAGTCTGTAACAATTTGTATTAATAAAACAAAGTTATTGAAATATTAGGACTTACTAGGTAGTGAAGCATATTTTTTACTCTCATGCTTTTTTTTGTTCTGAGCGTGTTATTTCAGAATAATTTAAAAGAGTATATCATTGGAATGGATCTATATTAATTTATTGTTTCATGCTCAAGTTTACTATTGTATATATTTAGAATACATTAAGAATTCTTGTTTTACCAAAACGGCACAACATAAAAATTATTTAACATTTCATTAGAAAAGACTGATCTAAATGTCCTGATCATTCTCTATTAATAAAAGTAGACAATGATTTTGTAACTAGTGAAATCCACCCCTTGAGCGGATGGCTGGCGTCGAATACCTTCGGTGCTCTAGTCATCGCTGGGAATGAATCAAGAAATTTCTGGCGCTACTAGCACTACTAGGTACTAGAAATTTCTAGCACATATTTTTGCAATTTGCACAACACAACACAACTTTTATAATTTTAGGGAAATCAGAGATTTCACGAGAATGTTATCTACACCATTTTCTTGAGGATTCATGTTAAGTACCCCCAAAATCAAAATATCCATTTCAAACTCAGAGGGCCTCGAGTTCATTTAAATCGATCGTCTAATATGAATTTTGGAGAAAATTGGCTGAACGGTTTTTGCACTAGGGTTGACCACAGACGGGCAGACCGACTGGCAGTTAATGGATTTTTCGTTATCAAGGACTAATTAAACATAGGCTCTGACTAAACGTGTTAAAGGGAGTAACTTACAATATTCAGAAACAAGATTTATCCACAAAATATTGGAATCATTCTTGATAAATTTTGAAAATATTGAGGCGGCATGAAAAATAACTCTCACAAATCATATTATTCTTTTCAATGCCAGAGAGTCTTGAGTTAATTTAAATCGACCGGGGATTATCAATTTTGGAGAAAATCGACTGAACGTTTTACACGATAGAGTTAACCAAAGACGGACGGATGGGCAGACGTTTTACATCAATCGATTTTTCAGTAACAAAGACCTAAAAAACAAAGTAGTAAAAATGCAAAATTCCTCATTTTTAAAAACGCCTCGTATTTTTGAAAAATTATACGTAAACATTTTAACATAAATCTGTGAAAAACATATTTCATTTGGGAAAAATATATATCTTCCGAATTGTAGCTTTTGGCTGTGTAAAAAATGTGAACTTAGGCAATTTTCGTTAATTCAGATATTTGAACAAAGAGACCTGTGCCTTTTTAAGCGTTCTTTGCGCTTCTCGAGGTCTAAGTTCAATAAAAAAATTTGGAGCTATTTTTGAGAAATTTTGAAAATGTTGAGGCGTTCGAGTCATGCGAGTTTTTTACACATGAATTTTCAGCAAAAGCCGTTGTAGACTACTTGACTTATAATGACCCACATGTATTGTATAAAAAGTTACGACAATAATAGAAACTACGGATGTGATTTTGGCAGAAGTACACATTTTGAGAGTTTTCAATACTACAATAAGGGTTTTTAAAAAAGCAGTTACTTTGAAAATTAAATTAACTACATGAAAATTGCAATTTGACTGTAAAGTCTTTTTTCGACTTTTCAAGTTACTTCGAAACTTGAATTCATTGTACGTGTTTTTTCCTGCTTGGTATTCTATTAGACACTTGTCATTCAAGGCATTGAGTTACGTGCACAGCAAATGATATTGTGCTGAGTAATGTACCAGAAATATCGTATTTCATCAGAATAAAAGAACGTTTAGAAGGAAATTTCTGTTCACTATTCTCGGGTTGCAAATAATATGAAAGATGTAAAACAGTTTGTCCGCGTGGTATTCGACGAAATCTGTTTATTAAGGATGACACATGTCTGCGCGTGATATCCTGCGGCATTTGTTCAAGATTTTGCCTTCCTTCTAATGCATGCCCAACTGCAGAGCAGTAAGAGTTTCCTACAATTCAGTGGTGAATGTTCCACGTAGAACTTCGTTGTACGAGATTTCCAACAATATTCGTAAAAAACAGTAATAATCTTCGACACACATACACCACATGTCCTTGTAGTTCACAACATTTACTAAAAAAACCGCTCTGCATATCTATATGTATACGTCTGTCTCTGTACTTGGCGCGACAGCCTACGTACAGACCATGGGGCTACCAGCAGCATCCCGGCCTCGCGGCCATGAGTTAAGGGGGTAGGTATGGTTAGCACAAAGGCATCCCCATGCCGTATTCTCGCCTTTTCAACATTTTTAAACCTAAGAATTGAGTTTTCTCATCTTCACACAGCAACATATTCTGAGACATTGCAAGGAAAGCGCACATTACAATCTCATTACCGGGAAACGCACCCAGGGTCGCGTCATGGAAAGCGAGCACGCTCACCAATGAGCTAAAGCACGAGGACGTGTTATCACATTAATACTCTTGTATAATTAAGAAGTTTTACTGAATTCTGATTTGGAATCGAATAATCCAAGATTGCTCCAAGTTCTCAGGAGACTTATATGGGAAATTCCTTGAAGTATTAATTTAACATCCATAATGAATTAAAACATTCGAAGCCTATTAATTGTTGAATTTCTTCATTGAACTTCGGAAGTGAAACAATATGCTAATTGACGTTTTTATTTCCATTTATATTTTTAACCTGACAATTACGCATGCATCATGAATTCTGCAAATACTTTTATTCCAATAATATTGCATCAAAGGCTATAAATGAATTTAATACATTATGTGGTTGAATACGTCTGCCTTGTGTTACTGACTTTGCTATTTATATTTGGATTTTTCTAAGAATGTATATGATGAAGTGCAAAAGTTCATTTCAGAAACATTAAAGGGTATGGTAAAGTAGGGATATAATTTTTGCAGTATAAAATGTCAAAATATGCTATACAATATGCATTAAAAAGTAAAACACTACCCCCATAATGTATCTAAATACCTACTAAAATAGAAATTAATTGTGGATTTAATTATATCGTGTAGCGTTGCAAAAACAAATTTACTAAAATTTATACTTACCCAAATAAATTTAGTAATAAAATACCAAAAAACGTTTGCAAGCAACCTTTATTATTTATATTATTAAATACCTACATTTCCAGATTTTCTTGATTAAATCTTAATGGGTATTAGTGAGAATATTTTTAAAAACTAAAAATGAACATTCCACATCCATGCTAGTTAAAGCTTAAAACCTTTGAATCTGCCAGACAAATCTAAGTACTATTAGTCTGATCACTTAAAACTTTATTAATGTTTTTCAAAGTTTCCAATACCCTGTTTTGTTTTCAGCTTTAGAGCTTTCATTTTAATTTTCATCCTCCTACCCCTGGAATACATTGAACGTTTTCCTTACATACCTCTATGACAAGGAAGCTTTGCGCCAATTCCATGCCCCCTATTCGCAACCTTTTAAGATATTCATTCAAAAATGACATAAGAATTTTTGTAAAAACTTGAGCTGTTAGAAATACTTTTTTCTTGTTATTAATTGGAATATGAAACTCTAGGAACAAGTCTCTCTTTTTCCGCAAGGCGACTGAAACCATGTGGCACACAAGTTACATTATTTTTTTTTTTATAAAAGGGCTTCAAACACTGCCCACCCTTTAACATGCATGCAGCTCGGTCCCTTACAAAAAGTACAACCTGTTCTTCTATACCTATATTCTTTTACATTATTTTCAATACATTATTTACAAAACGCAATTGGTTTCATAACTTTTTCTTTTTTTACTGAAACGTTATTGCTTGTTAATTCATTTTCCTCCTATACACTACATAGCGCCCTTGGACCGAGAAGACCGTCATTCCGAGGCAAATATGAAAACAGTTGAATGTTGCTACATGTTCTCTTATGGAAGGAACTGAGAGGAAATTATGGGAGAGAAATATGAAAAGACAAAGTCGAGTCAACATCTACTTAATTAGTAAGTAAATCTGAATCATTTAAATTAGATAACGACCTTCGTACATAAACAACTATTTGCAGGTTTTTTAGGCTAAAAAAGGGTTCACTAAGTGCTTTGCTATCCAAAATACCTATTACGTTCCGATGTAGAGCCCGCGTTCGTCAGTTGTTTCATCGACCACTGCGGACACAAAACTACTGCTAATTCTCTCTTTTAATAATTACAGGGTTTATTCATAGCACCGTTGCAAGTAGTTTTCCTTTAGAGTGCTCCCGTCCGGAATAGTTTTAATGGTCAGTTTTTCGAGGAAACTTTTAAATGTATAATTGTTCAATTCAAAGGAATATCCAATGATACTAGTGCAAAGCAGAGTTCTTCAGAGAAATTCTCCCGAGAAGTAGGTGTCTCACATTTGTTTCATGTTGTTGCAAATGCGATTTCCAGCACTTATCTGTTTATCACTAGGCTTGCAAAACACCACCTCTTCGACTCTTGTGAATATTTCACATTCCTTGTTAAATTCGAAATTACAAAGGCGTAGTTTTGGAACTACACGATGAAACACGTATAGGCATTACTCATGTGAACTTCGTGATTTGCTATTGCAACTGATCCCAAGCTCAAGAAAAATGTAGAAAGAGCAGGGTAAAGGATAGTAGATGAGTAGCGATTAGTTCTACAAAATCGGCGTTCGAACAATACGACTTGAGCGGGCTCCTCTTTCTTTTAAACAGGAAACTGGGTGTTTAATAATAGTGATTCAAGGCTTCATATCGTTACTCATTGTCGGTTCTACGATTATCTTAGCCATATAATTGTTCCTTTGCAACTCAGGGGAGTATTTAAGGTAATAAAAGAAGGAAAAGAGATTAATTCAAGTGAAATCATAATATGAGTAACTTGATATTTTCTATTTTTTCAATAGAAAAAAGAAGCCAAACTAGGAAAATAATAATATCCTTCACCTTTTCAATTTTACTTAGTATTAAACGTAAAATATGCAACATAATTCAGCATAACCCTGAAATATGCAATTTTATTTTACCTCAAATATATACAAAAATATGCAAAATAAAACTTCGAAATAAGCAGCTAGGGACTCCAATTAGAATAGAAAACATAACTCCTGACTTGAACGATCAAGCAGAAGAACCCACAATAAAAATCCGAAGCCCAATGATGAGTTTCGTTGGAACGTTAAAGATGCGTGAGGACGCACGCTAGGCGAGGTGGGGGCAGCGCCGACGCTCGGCAAGTGGCGAGCTCCTTCCGTCTCCACGCCCGCCCCTTGCCGCCCCTGTGTAGAGCGGGCGCTCGCCGCCCACCCCGCCCGCCCCGCCCCCATCGCCCGCCCCCAGCGCCCGTCCCCTCGCCGTGCGGCCCGTTGCAAGTCGCTCAGCAGCTCCCCCCCTCCCGTGCAAAACTGCAGCTAATTGCAGTCTTCCAATCAGCTGGCGTGCTAATCATAATCTAATTCGAAGCAATCCTCTTATGGAGCCGCCAGGCTGACAAATTGGAATTCGCCCTTCCCCTCGCGCGCCACCGACGGATGGACGGGCGGTCGGGTCGGAGAGGGCGGGCGGGCGCGGGGCGGAGTAATACTCGCCTCGTAGCGGGAGGCCGGTCGTGGAGCGGGCGGTGCTTGGGGGCGAAGGGACTTGTGAGAGCGGCGGGGCGGGGCGAGGCGGAACAGGCCCTGAGCCCTGGACCAGGGCGGCCGCCAAGCGGAGATAATCTTATAGATGAACGGCCGCAGAATTTGATCAGGCGGAGCAGTCAATATTTGGCGGCGCTACGAGGGCCGCTTGGCGGGGCCACCGCCTCTTCGCGGTCGCCCCGGTGTCGCCCTCAGGCTGCTCCCGCCCCCGCCGAACCCCGCCACGCCCAGCCTCGCTCCCGCCACACTCCCGCTCGGCGGGCCGCGACTTTTGCGCAGCTCCCCGCACGGGGGAGAGGTGCTTCGTTAGGCAAAACTTGCAAAATATTTCAATAAACATAGAGATTAGGTACAGTATTAACCTCCCACAAAGATATTAAATCTCTTCAAAGACCAGCGTGCCTCACTCAGTCTCACTTATTATTACTACGATGTACAGCGACACCAAAATTCTGCCTAGCATTGTTGCTTTAACCTTCTGAGTAGCTGTCGGGGTCCACGTTCACTCACAAGGTCTACTACAGTTATATGTTTGGGTGGTAAAACGAAACTTTTACGTGATATTACTTTTTGTAACTAGCATTGTTAAAAAGTCTAAAGCAAAACATTTTTAGTGCGCAAAAAAACGTTAAATCGTTTCAAAATGTATGTCACTGCCTGGCATGGCAATTCGTGTTGTCACAATTGCTGTACATTTTGCATTGACAGCAGAGTTTGATGGTATCCTTTGAATTCTCCTTAATTTACGCTAGTTACTATTGTCAAATATTTACAGATCTTACCTTCTCGCCTGAGTACGTACGTACTAAAGAGAACGTATTGTAATGCTCCGACGGATATCGAAGATTTTGGGACAGAAAAACTTGTATGGTCGGGCCCTGGTAACCAATAAGTGGTAAATATTTTTCTTCTAGTAAACTAGTAAATTATTTTATGTAGCAGTGCTTTCATCGTCCCCGTTTTGTGGGGCCCTTGTTACCGAAAAATTGATTGACGGCAAAACATTTCTGTTTGTCTGCCCGTGTTCAACGCTAGCGACTAAATCGGGGGTCCACTTTGTGTTATCTGGGTCCAGAAATAAGAGTTTTTGTTCCGAAATTCGCCGTTTTCCGACGCACGATTACATTACTTTCTCTTCTTACGCAGTAAGTGCGAGAAAGTAAAAAGAAAGTTCTGTCTTTGTTAGCGTTAAACAAATAACTGCTCCTCCTTGGGATTGCCTTAGACAAAATCTGTTTCAAAAAATCAGATCCTTAGAAAAGGTAATGGACAATGTTTTGAAGAAACGAGTGGTTTCGCGTAATTTGGGCTTGAAATTAAGGCAATTTACAAGAAATAACTTTCTCAGAAACCGCTCCAATTTTTTCTCCACGGATAGAAGAAGAGACGTTAAAGGAATGGAGCGGGTCTCTGTTTCGTTGAACTCCCTAAATTTTCGAAATATGCAAATTTAGAAATAATGCGAGAAAGTATGTGCTGACGTAGCACGGCTATTTTAATATTAGATTTATTACTCTCTAAATCGTCGGAGAAATCGGTAATGCATTTTTTTAGCATTCTTAGAAGCTTCAACCTTAACCAAGAGTTAATTCCACCTTTCAAGTTTGTTTTATTTGTTCTATTGTGGGATGTATCATAGCAAAAACTTTACAACTACATCACTTTACAGTAGATTTAGCGAGAGTTTTAGCGTAAATGTAAGTTTGCAACTCCAAAAAATCATTTAGTAAAATTAATATACAATTACATTTCGCTTTCGTATTACGTGAGACGTGAATATACGTGAGATGTGTTACCATTGAATCCATATTTTGCAATAGTTCTATTGTATAGTGCAATCATGTGAATATAAATTGTTAAATTAGAAATCCCTCTCTTGAAGATACATTTGCAATTATCATATGCATACTAATACGGCTGGTACACAAATTACACAGGCCAACAAAAAGGTTTCGAAATACTTTTTAAATCTTGATAGCTGATTTTATAGATTTTTGGGTGCTGAATACGCATCTGAACTCTGTTTTCATCACCCACAGTTTAATCACAATTTGATCTACTAAGATATGGGAAATATGCTATATTATTATTATTATTATTATTATTATTATTATTATTATTATTATTATTATTATTATTATTATTATTATTATTATAAAAGTTAATTAAACGACATGTAACCGACATCGATACCACAAAAAGTAGCGTATGAATAGATATGAAATTTTTACATGCTCTTCTTCAGGATTGTCCCAGTGTCCTAGCCAAGTTTGGTAAAGATTAACACAACCCAAATGCGGAAAATAAATAATTTAAGTAATGTTTGTAGATGCACCGCTACCATTTTCGCCTCTCGCTTAGATCACGTGGTTCCTAATGTATTCCGCCAGAGCCCAGTGCTGCTGCAGCAAAACTGGTACCTAATGTATTCGCTAGAGCAGGCTGGTTCCAACTCGGCTCCTCGCGGGCACATGCGCCCGTAGTCGCGCCCGCGTGCAGTCGTGGGCAGCCGAAGAGGAGGTTGTGGAGGGGGAAACCTCTTATCACTATCGCTTTGCTCTTCGTGGAGCAATAGGAGTTGTGCGATGGCTGGCAGAGGAAGCCACAACCCCTTTTTCTGTCTCATCGGATACCATGCCATCGCCGATACAGTTGGAGATACTAGATTTGCAGACCTCCCTACTTCTAAAGGACAGATATTTTAATACTCCTAATTTGTGGCGATGATATCAGAATTTACATGTTTAAGTCTTCTCCAAACTTTATAAAATGCAGTGAAGATTATACCTTTCTTTGGGTCAACGTATTGTTGCGAGCAGCAGTGAAAAGAATAAAAAAACAAAGAAAGAAAGAACCCAACTTCGGAACAAGACATTGAAGAGCGTTCTATGTATCGCATGAGACCAAGGTCTGACACCGGATATTGCTTCACTTGTTAAGAAAAGTATATCTAAAATTAAGTTCATAAAATATGTTTGTTGAATTGAATCGAATTGTCCGTTTCCTGATAAACGTAAAGGCTTCTGAGTATGAGCCCCGGTGTGCCTTCCGCTCACCAAACTAACCGTTCCCTTCTTCGGCTATCAGTGACGAATTGTCGCATAGGCCAAGGCCAACTAGCGCCCCGGGGACTTGTATTTCGCCGGGCGCCGCGGCCGGCACGGAGTGTTGACAGCAGTCTGTGCCCGCCCGTCTCCGCCAGGGCCCGCGGTGGCTCGCGGGCGCCCGCGTGTCCGCCCGCGAGCAACTGAGTTGGAACAGCCTGTGCTAGAGGCCATAGCGGTGCATAAGATAACAAACATTTCATCTCGTAGCAATGGGTTGTAAAATGAAATGAAAGAAAATAATAAGATTTTATAAAAATTTGAACCAATTGCTTTAAAAATAATCTTAAACACCACGGTTTATACAAAATTGATCTTTTCCCTCATTCACAAGGATTGAATATGAAGAAAGTCCGGGCAACGCCGGGTATTTTGCTTGTAAGCAATAAAAATGAAAAGTAAACAACTTTCAAAATAACAACAGAACTTTATTTAAACATAGAAGATGGTTTTTTATTACTTATATATTATATAAATTATAACTTTACATTCTACAAAGGCTGTACGTGTCCATTGACGAATATTTTCGTTGCCTCTTTTCTTTAAAACCCCTGATATACCTTTTTCTCCTATGCGCCTCTCTCGGTGAAGTGACCAACAGTAATCTCCCATCATGTTGGTGTCCCGGCGTCCCTGATAAAGTTTTTTCACTTTCAGTTCTTAATGAAAACGCTCACATTGTTCTTCACTTACATCATCTAAATTGTCCGGAAGAAATTGCAAATTATTCTTTAAAAGTGAACCTCGAGGCTCATTAAACATCTCAATTTTTTGAAAGCATCCAGCATATTGGCAACTATTACTTGATAGTCTGGGTCTTTTTTGTTGCCTAGGAACTTATTTACAAGTGTTTAAATGCAATCCACGCTTCTTTTCCATTCACTGTTGTTTGAAGTTCAAACTGGGGATCAAACATCAATTTTCTAATATCAGGCCCCACAAAGGCTATCCTCTTTCAATTTTCCTCCAGACAATTGCGGAAACTTTTCACAAAGGTATTTAAAACACTACTCATCTTTAGGTAAGGCCTTCGCAAATTGTTTCATGAGACATAATTTTATGTGCAATGGAGGCAGCAGAATCTTCTGTTGATCTACCAGATGTTCCAGTAAAATGTTCTTTCCTTTGGCTTTAAAGGTATTATAGTAAATGACGACGCATGCTCGCAATTGGTAAAAATGAACAATATTTTTGTTCATTCATTTATTACTGTTTTCGGGCTTTTTCCTCCTTTCATCATATACCATAACTCACCATCTCTCCCTCCACATTGGTACACAGTAATCCTATGACATAAACATACAAAGAAAACACAACAAAGAAACTCATTCACACATAATAATAACAAAACAATATGAAACCTCACTCACACATCGAATGCGCATTCCCTGATTTTTTTTTACCATTTCTTAATTTAATTTTATTCAACAAAACTTGGTCTTCAACAAATTCTTTTCAGCTACGGAATGCGTCTTCAGATGAGGTGTCTGCAAAGAAAATCACACACACACACACACACACACGTGTCACTTCCCTGTTTTGCGGCTCAGCTCTCGTGGCAATGACGTCCGGTGGCCGCCGTCCCGTGCCTTCCGATGCGCGGTCGCCGTCCACTCCTGCTCGCTGTCGCCTTCGGAAACCAATTATCGCAAACCGCTATTGTCCGCATAAATTATATTACTCAGTTGCCAGTCCGTCGCCGTTTGATAAAATTGCATGTACTCGTTGCGTACTGTTCGGCAAAACAAAACAAAACAAAAAAACAACTATTTTTCGCGTTTCATCAAACACGAAATTTCTCGAAATTAATATTGTTTACATCAATTTACATTCAAAAATGAACGTCCAATTGTTCCGATCTCAGCATCTATTCTTTTGTATCTTATAACGAGATGTCCGAAGCGTTGAATTTCTTTACAATACGTAATAAAATCTAATTGTCCGTAGTCACAAAAAATTTTACTCGAGAGAAAAAATTACTCCCGATTTTTTTTTTTTTTTGGCTAACACTTCAAAATTCCAATAAATACAACTTTACTCCCTATTTGAAATACCACACTTTCGAAAGAAATGTAACTATGCGCCAATTTCGCGCACACGAACCATTTTCTCCGGTACCTACGACACATCTGTCTCACATCGAATTTTTTTTTCAGCAACTTGCATTGTTACAAAAAGCTCCTGGAACAAAATAGTTGCCACTCGCTTGCTTTTAATCTGTAGTTAATTCCAATGACTTTCTTCTCTTCGTAACATGGCGTCATTTGTTTATACCTCTGATTCATTGCAAATTTCCAAATATTATGTTATAATTTTGCTTCCGAACATGCGACAAGGTTGACACTAATTTTGTCGTCTTCCCCGTGTTTTAATCTATTGTTTCCCAATGTTTTAGCCAAATCGGTTTGTGCGTTTTGTTACAATTCTTAAAAAAACATGTTTACAATCTCTCTTTATTAGCTTAACAATGGCCATATTCTGTTCATGTTACATTAAAAATTCCAATTCTAATTCAATTTATATCTTCCGAATGCGTTGACCGAATTTGATGCCGTTTGTTTTATTTAATTTCATAATTTCTGTTCTACCGGACGATTATGTTCAATTTTCACAAATTTTACACGCTATAATTCTTTATTTTAATTTTGACTTGTAAAATGTTTTCTGTCGGCACCGTTGTAATCGATACACAAGCTTATTCCTTGTCATATTTTGTAAAGTTGCATCTGATTGTGTTTTTTTTTTCGAAATGATAGATCATTACAATATGTACAGAACAGCAACATGTAATGATGCACAGTGATAGTGTGGCTTAATACAACTGCTATTAAACTAGTTTTAGATGAATCGATAAACATCTATTCTTCTTTTTTGAATTCCGAACTAATTCGCCATACCGGCCATATTCGACCAATATGCATGTGGAGTTCATCAAGGATCGATTTTAGGCCCTATTCTCTTCTTACTATACGTAAACGATATGCCCTCGACGATTCGAAAAGGAAGAACAGTTCTCTTTGCGGATGACACGAACATTTTTTGCAATAAAGAAACCCTAAATTGTACAAAATCAGATTTTTCAAATTAGTTCCGAAATAACAAATTAATAGTAAATGAAAAGAAAACGGTTTTAATGCAGTTTTCCATTTCAAATAAACAATTCCGTATTCCATTGAAAATGAACGGTGTACCATTGACTGATGTTAAGGCAAATATTTAGGTCTCTCAATTTAGTCAAACTTTAAAAGGAACGCCCATTTAAATAAATTGAACACACACATTGAACACAAAATTAAGTTCATTATGCTACGCGCACAGAATTCTTTCAAATTCAGTCAGCCTTCATACTGGTGTGTATATTTCGCGAATGTTCATTCCCGCCTGAGATATGGCATAATCTTCTGGGGAAATACATTTTATTGTAACCGCTTGTCGCCGGTCACATTTATAACCAACGGAAAATGGAAGCAATAATACCCGACATTAGGCCCTACACGTAGTTTCTACAGTGGCAAAGAGATGGCGTAAGTCAGAGAAGGATTTCTGAACGCACTCAGACCGTAGCCAATCAGGAAATTTTCGTGGAAATACGGACGTGGCGTGAACTTGCGTCAAAAGAGCTCGCTCTCTTTCTGGTTCGAGACGTCGAGGAGAATGGTTGCCTACGAGTACGCCACATAGTCGACGAGGGACACGCGAAGATTGCGGAACACAAAAGCTTTAATAAAAGGTAATTGACTGAGCACTTTTCATGGATTTACGTACTGTGAATATCGTGAGATTACATGGAATTAGTAAATGAATATTAAACAAGAATGCAATGAATGAAAGAACGACGGCGGTAATAGATCGAAATGAATCTGTAAAACCACGTTGCTGCATTCTTGTTGCTAGAAAAGAGGACTATTGTAACATAGGACATGTTTCTTCTTTGTTACAGCTTTCATATTTTTCATATTTTTCATATATTTCATACTTTATATATATTCTTTATTCTTATTTTTGGGAATTTCACTTTGGAAATCCTATGATGGAATTTTGAGAGTTATGAGAAAGACGGATTATCCAACAACTAGTTTGACTTTTGCCATTACGAAGTCATAACTTGGAGTTTCGGACTCGCATTCTGATGCGACCATCGCCTCTGCGAAAGCTGTGGTGAATTTTCGCCGAACGACTGGGAGACGGTGTTCGGAATACTTCAGTTTCGGTGCGACAGGCAACGCAGGGACCTTGCAGAAGAACGACGACCTTGAGGCGCGAGGGTCGCGCGACGGGCCAGCTACACAGCGCGGGACCAACTTGAGGAATTCGCCGGTTGTGAGTCACAGAAAGAACACTCATTAGATTTCAGTCTGAAAAAAGCTTGTGAGATAGGATTATCATTATACTAGCCGAAACGTTGTAATGTGAGCTTCCCTCAAAAACAGACGTTGATCGGGCAAGTTTCTTAGAACATTGGTCTTGCTAGCCAGTGGTTTTATTTCTTTTCGACAGTCGTAACAAGAATCAGATTAAAGTAATTCTTTATGTTTATGATAGAAGTTGTTTTGTACAGAATTATTTATTTAGAGTCATATTTTAATGATTCAAATCATTTAAGAGACGTTATGAAACAAAATTTTGTGTTGAAAGGCTATGTAGAAGCCGAAGGTCAAATGTGACTATTGAGTGTAACGTAATTAGTGATTTAAAAGGTAGTAGTGAATTTCGAGTATTGTGTGTATGTATTTTTCTTTTACAGGATGAATATTTGTACTATGATTTGTGTGTTTCATGTGTGATATTCTTTGTGAAGTGTAAATATGTATCCATTGCTTGTTTTCTTGTAAACAGGGATCTGAGTTATTATTACTTTAGTGAAAAACTGCAGTTTAGGTAGGGAATTAGCTACCATGATTTTACGAAAAATGAGAACATAGGAGGATCTGTGAATTTCATTTGTACAGTGATTTTCATTCAATAGAATATATGTTATTTGTCATTTAAAACTGAAAAATTGTGTTGGCTTGTTAATTGATCAGTAGTTTAACAAAGACGAACCCACTACCAATGGGGAAGTTTATCCGTAAATTGAGATATTCCCAGGGATGCGTGACTGTGTAATCACACGTCGCGAAGTAGGCAAATGACAGATCTACTTTAGTAATCGGCGAGGCTCGATGGTACGGTTACATTTATAGCTCCCAGACTTTTAGATTACAAAAACGAATTGTACGAATAATACCCAAATCCCACCCACATGATTCTTGTAAGCCTCCCTTTATTAATCTAGAAATTTTGCCATTACCTTGTCTCTTAATTTAAGAATGAGTAGTTTCTCTCAAAAAATACGTGCCTAAGGGCGGGAATATATTTTCAGAAAATGCCGATATCTATTAGTATAACACTTGACGTAGAAATCATATTCATCAGGTGACAGTATCAACAGCTCATTACAAAAAATTACATACATGTACATTATTTTACAACACTTTGCCAGATGACATTAAACGATTAAATTCGATATAAAAGTTAAATTTCAAGTGAAATCTTTTCTGGTTGATTGATTGATTTATTAATGTTTCCGGGCGCGTCAACTACTCAGGTCATTAGTCACGTTAGTGTATAGCATGTTTTTTCTCGGGAGATGGCGGTGATCTTCCCCCGCTGGATGGTGAGATCCGGCACCGACCTACCGTCGGCTAGTGGGGCTTCCCCCTAATCAGGACTCTCCCACCAGCGGGGCACCGCCCCAGCAGGGGCAAGCTCTAAGCTCCCGACCGGTCTCCCGGGATATGTGGTAGTGTAGTGCATGTTAGTGTAAGTGTGTGTGTGTGTGTGTGTGTAATGGGAGAGGAAAGGACAAGGAATGGGAAGGATAGATCGCGCGCGGTCCGTGGCCCGTTTGATAGGGTACTGCTCCGGCATTCGCCTGGTGTTGATCGGAGAAACCACGGAAAACTACCGATCAAAGCAGCCGGGCGCTAGAATTCTCCTCCAGACAGCGACTGAATTCGACCTAGCTGAAAAGCTAGTGCCGAAAATCCTGCCGCCGTCAGGACTCGAACCTAGGACCTCCCGGTCAGAGGCGCTGCAGTGACATCAGTTGATGCACTGAGCTACCGCTCCCGGTTCTTTTCTGGTGCATTACTGTTTCTATACAATTAGAGGCTGTACTGAGCATCACAAGGACTGTGAAATTAATTTTAACAGTGATATTTAATGCATTATTTACCAATTAGACTATAATTCTAAACAAGCTGTAACAAGTATTGTACCGCAGCCTCTGGGTCAATGACCACCTTCTAGATCAAGTTTTTCGTCCAGTTTCCCTGATCCTTTGAGCAAATACTGAGATGTCCCCTTGTTTTGCTTCTGGACATAAACGTAACTTCATTATCTGTGCACGTCTTCAAGAATTCAGTGGGAAATATAGTTATTCAAATTATCGTTTCCATGTTGTCGCGGAAGGAAGTATTCTTCCTTGACGAAGGACATGATGAGGGATAAGAACCAAATTTCATTGCTGATTTATCCTTGAATATAGATTTTATTACATCGGAGCGGTTTTTTAACAATCCTACTAATTTTTTTCTGTACTCAAAATTCAAGTTGTATATGGCTTAGTGTAGGGATCACAGAATTGTGAAAACGTGCACAGAACTCACGTCCCCATAGCACGTCACGCGCAGTTTTTAATTGTTTTTGACGTAAAATAAATAAATATCCTAAATCCTGTTCTTGTTTGAAAAAATGAGAAAATTGCTGATATCTCCTCATGTACACATGAATTAAAGTTCCAGCTGCTAGTAAGTTCTTTTACGTTGAGTCTGGAGATAAGCAGTTCAGCTTTCTCCTTTATTAAGACTAAATCCCTAACCAAATCATTTACCTCAGTTTGAGTAAACATCTGAGGTTCCACACTGTTTACGGGACACTTAAACTCTTTGTCAGCTTGTTCATCTTTATCACAGAGATATTCATCACTTGTCATATAATCTAAATTAACAGTTGCAATAGCCACTGGCGGTTCAGGTACAGGCAGATCCGGACTGTGGTCTATTGACCGAATTGCAGATGGTACTGAATTACTTCTTTGTTTTTTGAGTTGTAACCGGTAACATCAATGCAACAAAACTAGCAATCATCTGAATTATTCCTTGACTCCCTCCATACCATTGGAATGGGAAATCTAAAGGATGCTTTCTCATTTTTTGACCATTTTCTAACGTTCCCTCCACAAATATTACATACTTTATGTGACGCCCAAGCTTCGACTTGATCACCAAGTTTAATTCCAAAATATGAAAACTACATATTTTTAACAAAATCTGTAATGTTTCGTTGGAGTTTTTTAATCACACATATAACAAAATCTGTCATGACTGTTCTTACAACCATGACTAGCCATGACTTAACACTAACTGTTAAACTAGTATAATATCTTGATAGCAACAATGTAAACACGTGCGCCTCCAATAAAACGAACACGGTACTATTCCTCAACTATTACTATACCGGAGTATACAACCCTCATGGTCGTCCGAATACTTTCTCATTCCAACTTCCTGTATCTCACACATTTTTAGATACCAAGAGCTTCATTTGCCTAGCTATAGAGAGAAAATGTTAAAATGTGAACAAATCGTGAGTGATACTACATTTTTAATGTTATTTTTAGAATCAGCATACTTAAAATTATAAGAATTTGGTGAACACACACAAAAAGCTTTTTGGTCGATGGCCTGTGTTATCTTTGACTGCGACAGAACGTGGCCCGCCGAACACCCACGCATCATTGTTTGCCTGCCGATCACGGGAAAATTATTACAGGCTCCTTCAACTACACCACTGCTTGAAGTTATGAATATATCATACTCATTATTGTACTCATCATGAAGAATATTTTCACCGAGATGAGTGGGGCGGAGAGCAACGATATTCAGAAAAAAAGGAAACAGCCACGGAAATTATCATTTACAACAATAAATGATAACTATTTCACACTGTTGGGATCACTATTTATTAGCAGTCCCTATAGATATTGCGGCGTGGGGTGTTAGTCAAATAACAAGACCCACAGCATTCCACATTGTCTAGCCGGGCTTGGCATACGGCTGATCTTTGTGCAGACTGCAGGCAAACTCGTGACACAACAGGAAATGAGAACGCACGTTGTTCTCTTGGCAGAGAGAACTGGAGTTGGGCATTCACAAACGACAGGATCGATGATTGCAGAAATTTTATTTCCAGAAGAAACGTGAGATGTCTTACAATACATTAAGTAGTACTCTATTAGTTGAGTGAAAGACGGTGTTGAAAATTGCGTAAAATTTCTGTTATATTTTTCATTTTCGTTCGAAAAGAGTGAAGTGGACGTGTCACGTTTGGAATTTTTGCTCTTCATATTTGCGAAATGTTTTATTATCCTACGAATTTTCTTGAAATGTATTTCGCAAATTATATTTAATGAATTTTCAAAAATAGTTTTTATTTAAAAAATCAATGTATTTTTCCTGCATATTTTTAGAATTGCGTGGTGACGAAGCGAGGTAACACAGATCTAAACGCAGCCAGAAGCATGAGATGTTTAGTTTCACCTCCGCCTGCTTTGTATGTTGCGAGAAAGGCTCGTGAGCACTGAAAATACAGTAAAATCTGTCTAAACCCGAACCTGTATAAGCTGGAAACCTGCCTCAACCGAAAAATTTCTCTGGGCCGTGAAATTGAATGGCATTTTACTGCATAAAAAGGGACCTGTCCAACGCGGAAATGGAACGGTTATTCATGTCATGCAGGGAAAAAAAATTAACGGAATTCCTGTGAATTTAATGCAATTGGCAGAGAGACGCGAAATGTTCTTAATAAAATGAATGGATCTGCAAGCTTGTTTTAAATTCTCTACTCCTGTGACACACGATTTAGTCAGGGCAGCTGGACATTGAAGGAGACGGGCTTCAGCTGTCAGCGTAGAATTCGACCTTGGGGTCGCTTGTCTCTGAAGGCGTACGTCTTTGGGGAATTCCCTCTCTCCCGACTCTCTGAGCATGGGAAGGTGTAGGGCATGGCTTCTATTCACGCCTCTCCCTTCTCCGCGATGAAAGGCGTAACCCCTCGAACAGATACGCATTGCGCAAGGCCATGAGTGTGTATCAGAAAGTCACAGTACTGGGCTGTGACGCATTGTGTGTTGACTGAGTCTGCAACTAGTGCGAAAACAGCAAGGAAGGTGTGTGTTTTCAAATAAAATAAGAAGCTGTCAATGAAGAGTGTTTAATATTTATTTATTTATGATTCCTTCGGTAAATACGTTACATGATAATGGATTTTGAGAAATATAATGATATCATGTAATTTACTGCTTTTAGGGCTGCTTTCATGAAAAGAACAACCTTGCTTAAAACGGAAACACTCCCTAAACCGGATTTTTTGTGTCCCTATCGATTCCGGCTTAGGCAGATTTTACTGTATTATCTTTACGTATGAAAAGTATCAGTAACATCGCGTTTTCAAATTTAATCCTAACTTGCGAGACATATTTGTTGACGCAGACGTGAAAGCACTAAGAACACAATACTACAGTAACTGTTTGCCGGTCATTGAGTTCCAACGTTTGTATAAACGCTATCATTGCTTTGAGAAATAGAAATATCCTCTTAAAAATTTAATCCAGTAGAACAAGTAATATTTATTTTAAAATTTTGAAAATAGAATTTCAAATAGTGTTAATTTATATCTTTTGTTTGATACTAGTCTATAAATAATATATTATTTTGATATTACATGTTATAACTCGTTTCATATACCTGCTGCGTTGTTCGGGCCTATTTTGACCCTACATCGTCTTTAAAAAATCCTTTTGTTTTAGGAGCAAGGGTTTTCTTGATATTGATTTTAACAAAATTAGCTTAATATTTTGTATTTGCGTGTTAAACATGAATAACAGTTTTTTGAGGATCAAAAATTGCACATATAAGTTGTTTCGGTCTTTTTGTCTCTTTATCGTCCGTTAAAAGAAATTTGAAAATATTTCACACCGGTGATCACGAAGTGAAGCGAGAATGCTGCAACACCGTTCTAGGAAGTGAATATATTTATATAAACAGTGGACAAACTTACAATAACGGTCCCCGATTGTCTTGAGTTGATTTAATTTTGATTTCTTTAGTCAAACAACAGAAAAAAACTCTATATGGCGTATGGGGGAGAATATCATCTGCGCACGTTTTCTCTTTTACTTTCTCGTATACGTACGGGAGTAATATACGTGGTATAGAGGAACTTACGTAATGCTGCGGAAAATTGATATCGATTTTTCAACGGAAATACGCGTTTTAGGGTCCCCTGATACCGAAAAAGTGTTTTTTTTGTTTTTTCAAAAAGACTGTCCGTTCGTCCGTCCGTCTGTCCGTCCACCTGTGCATCCGTTTGTCTCTCCGTCCGTCTGTCGTAATGTGAACAAAACTAGCGCCTAAACAACACGTACAATCTTTTCCAAATTGAAGAAACCTCTGTACATCTGACTCTAGTTGAAGCTTTGAAATTTTGAAAAACTTTCTTTAAAATTTACACGAAGCCCTTCGGACATTTTCAATTTTTTCTCAAAAACCGCTCCAATTGTTTTCTTTAAATTTCTTGTAAGAACAGAGTAAAGTTCACTTATGAAAGTGGCATAGGTCCGATTTCCACGGTTCACTCTGAAGTTTCGAAAATTGCAAAAGTTTTAACTTTTCCCGCGTCTTCCTACAACTATAAAATTCAAGATATTTTCCTTTCAAATGAAATTTGTTGTCCGTAAATATCTCTTTCATTAAGGTCATGTAGATTTTTTTGAAAATTTAATTAATTTTCATGCAATAGTGCATGCAATATTTCCAATTTTAAAAAATAAAAAAGAAAGGCTTTTTCATAAAAAGCTCCGAATATTTTCTTTAAATTTTTGGTAGGGATAAACCCAAATGCACCCTATTCGATGACCTAAACACCTTTTTGCTCTATTATTTGTTTGTTTTTTTTCCAAAAAATACAAAAATGTAATTTTTTTAACTTGTCTCTCACGTCGGAAATATTTACACTATAGGCGATTTCTTCACTTTATTAGATTTATGAGTACATGTGCTTTAAATAATGTCAAATATAGCGTCTCGAAAACTCAACAGTTTTCTGTAAAAATGAGCTCTAAATTTTGCATTTTCAGAAACAATCAAACTCCATTTCCTCAAAAATGGCTCCAAATTATTTCGTCAAATTTTTCCAATGGATAGTGCTAATTGCACTGTTTAATACAAAATAAAGTTCATTTTGCTGTATACTTTTGTTTTTCTAAAAATTACACAAATGTATTTTTTTAAATATCTCGCACGCCATTAATATGCACATTTCTTTCGATTTGTATACATTATTTAATTTGTTAGTGGAAGTACTTCAAATGACTTTATATGAATTTTTTTCGAAAACTCAACAGATTCCTGTAAAAAAGAGCTTCAAATTTCGCATTTACGGTAATGCTTAATCCCCATTTTGTTAAAAACGGCTTTAAATTTTTATGATAATTTAAATGAATTAAATGAAAATTTCTATTTAGGACAGCGTTATAGCCTTCTTTAATATTCTTAACATATAATTTAGGTTACACTATTCGGAAACCTAAAAGTTGCGAAAATTTCAAAAAAACATTTCTTTGGGCCGCAGTAGATGGAAGCAGGTAAGGAGGAGGAACAAGACTACAGTACCAGTCCACACGAAGAAAATTAGAATATTTTACTACGAGAAAGTTTGTGCCATTCTGTAGCACATATATAGTTTTATATTATTATTATTATTATACGTTAAAAACATTTAACAACTATGGGACGTGCTAAGGGGAGAATATAATTCTGTGCACGTTTTCATAATCCTGTGATCCCTACCCTAAGATATATGCTACTTGACTTCTGAAAACAAAGAAATGAGCGTTTGTTGCAAGGATTGGTAACAAAATATTCGCTCCGATGTAATAAAATCTATTTTCAAGGATAAATCAGTTATAAATTTGGGCTCATCCCTCATCATGTCCTTTGTGAAGGAATAATATTTCCCGCCGCGACATGGGGGCACAGTAATTTGATTAACTATACTTCCCACTGAATTCTAGAAGACGTGCATGGATAATGAAGTTACATTTATGTCCAAAAGAAAAACAAGGGGCCATCTCAGCATTTGCTCAAAGGATCAGGGAAACTGGACGAAAGACATGATCGAGATGGGGATCATTGACCCAAAAAGTGCTGTACAATACTTCTTACAGCTTGTTTAATATTATAGTCTAATTGGTAAATAATACATGAAATTTCATTGTTAAAATTAATATGACTTTCTTTTTGATGCTTGGTATTGTCTCGAATTGTATAGAAACAGTTATGCAGCAGAAACGATTTTGCTTGGGATTTAAACTTTTATATCGAAATTAATCGTTTAATGTCATCTGGCAAAGTGTAAAATATTGTACATGTATTGTATGTGTTCTTTTTTTGTAGTGAGCTGTTGATTCGGTCACCTTATGAATATGATTACAACATCGAATGTTATAGTTATAGATAGGGCCCGGATAATTATGTACTAAAAATTGGGAAAATATGTGTATATATATATATATATATATATATATATATATATATATATATATATCACAATATACATAAATATGTACTAAAAAGTTAAAAATACGACCGAGAGCGGTAGCTCAGTGCATCAACTGATGTCACTGCAGCGCCTCTAACCGGGAGGTCCTATATTCGAGTCCTGACGGCGGCAGGATTTTCGACACTAGCTTTTCTGCTAGGTCGAATTCAGTCGCTGTCTGGAGGAGAATTCTAGCGGCCGGCTGCTCTGATCGGTAGTTTTCTGTGGTTTCTCCGATCAACACCAGGCGAATGCTGGAGCAGTACCCAACCAAACGAGCCACAGACCGCGCGCGATCTGTCCTTCCTCTTCCTTATCCTATCCTATCCCCTTACACACACACTTACATTAACATGCACTACACTACCACATATTCCGGGAAACCGGTCGGGAGCTTAGAGCTTGTCCCGGCTGGGGCGGTGCCCCGCTGGTGGGAGAGTCCTGGTTAGGGGGAAACCCCACTAGCCGACGGTAGGTCGGCGGCGGATCTCGCCATCCAGCGGGGGATGATCACCGTCATCTCCCGAGAGAAAAATATGCACTACACTTACGGGACTTGTGACCAAAGCAGTTTAGCGGAAACACGAAAAATCAATCAATT
>BLKR01015621.1:0-60274 GCA_011170035.1 Teleogryllus occipitalis
ACCTCTCTTCCGCTGGCACTACCAAAATCGGTTACCACAAAACCACATATACCACCATTTAGAACTATTTAATTGCTAATTAATTACGCAAAAATTAATTTTTTTGCTCTTCAAACTTTTGCGTAATGAATGGTGAGCTAGCGGAAGATTCCGCTGGATCTACCACAATTAGTTACCACAAAACCAAATATGCCATCTTGTAGAGCGATTTAATTGCTAATTAATTACGCAAAAATTATTTTAATTGCTCTTCAAACTTCCGAGTAAATAATTATAAACTAGCACTTCCGGTTTCCGCTGGCACTACCACAAACGGTTACCACAAAACCACATACGCCATCTTGTAGAGCGATTTAATTGCTAATTAATTACGCAAAAATTAATTTTTTTGCTCTTCAAATTTTTGCGTAATGAATGGTGAGCTAGCGGAAGATTCCGCTGGATCTACCACAATTAGTTACCACAAAACCAAATATGCCATCTTGTAGAGCGATTTAATTGCTAATTAATTACGCAAAAATTAATTTTTTTGCTCTTCAAACATTCGAGTAATTAATTGTAATTTGTCGGGCACACGCGGCCCGCCGGCCGGCCGGCCGAGCGGTTGGCGTCGTGACGTCACGGGTGAGGGGTATCCAGGCCGCAGCCGTCGCGCCGGCGCACCGTGGTTTGAAAGGCGAAAAAAGCGGACAAAAATCAATTTTTCAAAATTGTCTGATTTGCTTCATTCAAGCACATATGAACAGAAAAATGTCCAATGCTTTATGTATTATACTATATTTTGATATTTTCTTGTTCATTATTGTGTACAGCGCGCGCAAAAATGAGAGATTTATAAAGACACGGACGGTCATAAATTCATCCCATTTTGAAATGCACATTTCTCGGTTACAATTAAAGTTATCAAATTCGTATTTTTCCTAGTTACTCTTCAATACTTTATAAGTACATTTCTTACAAAAACCATACTTTTCACTTTCAGATTATTTGTAAATAAATTATTGAAATCATGCCTGCTAGAAGCAACATTACATTTGCGTTTCTTGACTTACAAAAAATGTACGCGTATGTATGTCATGAAACTTGCAGTGATAATACAAGAAACATCAGGGAACACGTTCGTGTAGGTTTCATCTGCAACTATTTGCAACTCTTGAAACCCGAAGAATGAGAACGTTCTTCTGCGTGGCCGGCCGCGCGGCCGCGGCAGCGCGCTGTGACGAGAAACAGAAGCCGGAGGGCGAGGGCTGCTTTGACACGTTCGACCTAGGGCCACACTGGGATATTACGGAACCAGGGGGCTCTTGTAGTGTTTATAATATATATGCATTTATAATATATATCTGCATTTTTCTAGTGCGGGTTTGGTACTCCCTTCGTAAAAGACGTAGTTTTCCCATTGTGCTTTATGTGTGTTTCCCATTGTGCATATTATAAAAACCGACAAGTTCTGAAATATTACAAAGTACGTCTATATGGCACTTATGTCATTATATGCATTTCAATTATCCCCATTAACTAAATACGGTAGCAAGGGCCCACAGTTCGTGAAATCTCATTGTAAAACGTGTAAGGCAAAGTATATTACACATATTGGAACATAATTTATCCAATGAATTGTGATTATTGTTATAATTATTTTGACATTCAATTACGTGTTTTATGGATTCAGTTACTATATTGAATTTAATACTTTTTACTAATTTTGAACGTACGCAAAATTGTGAGAAAACTAAGCTGCTTTTAGTCATATGAAATAATCCATGAAATCATTAGATACTCAGGATGTTGGGGAAAATTGTACAAAAAATTAGTACAAAAATGAAAAAAGGTTCAAATATGTCTAAAAATGCAAATTATTAAATGTGTTATTCTGCCTTTTCTCATACTGAGTGTACCTACCTAAGAAATGTCATTCTTAGTGCATCACTATTAAAAACACAGTTGAGGTCATGCAACAGCAAGGCTCCAAGAAAAAGGCCACCCACTGTTAAAAAATTGCATCATGAAACAGCTTAATCGATAGATAAACTTGATACTAAACAACTGTTGTAATTTTATCCGAATATACTAAATGATGTCATTACAGTATTCTAAAGTGTTTTGTAAAAATATTTGTTAGAGTGCATAATACATTACTTTTTTATGGGGGTATCTCACTTGTCTCTCATGAGCAGAGCATGTGCATGTGCTTCTTTACAGATAACCAGTTTGTGTGAAATGAGGCAGTCACTAGTATTTATTAATTCATTAGATTTCTCTTAATGTACATTGTTATATTTAATGTATTATAATATTGGTATTTTCATGTAGAATTATAACGAATATGTAATATTAAAACTGATATTATTGACATAGACAAAATAAATAAAATAAATAATAAAATATTTTATTGAACTTCTGTGTAGTTTGTGTTCAGAATTATTTAAACAGTACCTCTCACTTCAATAACAAAAAATACGTCAAACATATTTAATAATTATTTAATATTTGTCTTTCATTTTTATGTATATTCTTTATAATTATAGAAACTGGTAATTATGTTTCAGAATAGATACAAGTATTTTCATTTATTTTTATGATTATGAATCATCAATTACGTTATGACATCTATAACTATTACTCCGGATCTACCTACTACCGTACCCGTGCATGAACTTGCGCATGTCAGCTTAAAACAGTAAGTGCCTTCAAGGTCACGAGTTGACAGATCAATTTCAAAACATTTTTTATGAATACAATAGAAGAAAAATATAAAAATTAGACAAGTTTAACAACTTGACAGTTTTGATAGTGTTGGAATATGTAAAACTCCACAAAAATTTTATATATGAGTACAAGTATTTTATTTTGTAGTTTACATTTGTTTATTGCTTTTAGTTATAAAGTGAATGTTTAGAAGCTGGAACTTCAAATAAGAAAAATGTCATTATTTGTGGAAAAGTGAGCGAGGTAATCTGGAAATTTCCAAATGGGGTTAAGAGAAGACAGCTATCGTGGCGTGGCCGGGCAGAGCATGGCAGGGAGTAGGGCGGAGAAGGGATACAATGGAAGATATAGAGATAGGTCCCGCCGCAGGGCATGAAAAGATAGAATTCCTCTTCCTGTATAATAATTTACTGTAATAAATGCCCGAGCAACGCCGGGAACTTCAGCTAGTATGTATATAAATATGTAATGAAAACAGGAAGAAGATGTAATAAACAGGGAACGGATTTATATGGACTAAAAATATATGAAATATGTAAACATATATGTAGCTATTTTTAGCAAAATTTGGAGTTAAATATGGACTTAATATGATAAAATATGACTGTGGTAAAATACTATTTTATTGTCAGTTGATAAACCTTCATCTTTACCTTGCGAAATGTCTTTTACACTGGCTGATTGTGCTACTTTTGACATTTTACAGAGAGATTATTGGAACTCGACCAACACAGTATTCTGACTGATTGTAACTGAACGAAGGGCTGTATAAGTTGACTTCTGATGTCCAAGTTTGTGACGTCAAGCGAGAGTCGGGTGGCAGCTTCAAGGGGAAAGAGAAGGGGTAGTGTGGAGATTGAAACGAGGTGGGAACACAGACCGCCGAAATCTCAAGGTCATCTAACAAACAAATTCAATAGTTCATCGCCTCTTGCCCCCCCTTCCCCTCGCGGGACACTCACATCCTGCAGACTGGGCCTGAGAGTGGATCTATTCTTCACATAAATTAAAACATTAACAGCTTCGTAACTTACTTTACCATGCCAATTCCTTATAATTTTCACACAAACTCTTATGTTTAAAGTATTACTGAAAATCTTTAAGCTCTTTTTCTTGAGATGGCGGATGAATAAGCTCTTTTTCTTGAGATTCTTGGCGGAATTAAATATGTATTCCATTGAGAATATTTTCGAAATTTCTGCTGTACATCTTACTTCACTAAAAGTGATAATACTTTGCATTTACAGACCTCCAACAAAGAGAACTGCAGATTATATTTTGTTCTTAGAAAACCTGGAGATAACACTTACAAAGTCAGCAATGGCTCTTTTGAATCCATTGTTGTATGCGGAGATTTTAACATTGATTTTCTGGCCGAATCTTGCGAGAAAGAAAAGTTTCTCAATTTAATTAAGTCCTTCAATTTAGACATTACAATTAATGTACCTACACGGATCACACAACATTCGATGAAGGCAATTGATCAAATTATAATTAACAAAACTACTACTCGATATGAAGTTGAAACAAAAGATTTAGGATACAGTGACCACGATCCACAAATTCTTACCATTATAAGAAATGCCATCACTGACACAATAAATAATACACATATGACTAGACTGTTTACTAAAAGTAAAATTAAATTATTCATTGATTACTTGATGCAGGAGTCATGGGAAGCGGCTTATAATACTGTTGATACAAACGACAAATATAATTCTTTTTTTTTCAACTCTTTCATTTCATTTTAACACTTGCTTTCCTCTTCAAAAAATAAACGTAAATATTTCACGGAAAAGCAATTCTTGGATAACACAAGGGATTAGGACATCTTGTAAAAACAAGCTAATTCTTTCTTTCATTTCTAAACGTCATGACGTATCTCAAGATTTCCTTATCTACTTTAAAAAATACGAAACATTGTTACGAAAAGTCATAAGGCAGGCTAACATCATGAAAAACGATCAGGATATTTTGAACTCAAATAATAAAACAAAAGCAATGTGGAATATAATAAAAAAATACTACCAAATCAACTAGAAAACCCGTAGAGAATGTTGTTTTAAAATATAACGATATAAATGTAAACGATCCGGCAACAGTGGCTAGTCTCTTTAACCAATACTTTTCGAGAATTGCTGCCGATCTCACTAAGGGTCTTCAGCCACAAAATTCAAAAACAGACAGTTCACCCAAAATTTTCGACACAATGTTCGTTTCCGAAACTTCTTCCTATGAAATTTTCAAAATAATCGGTAAACTAAAAAATAAATATTCGTCCGGTTTAGATGAATTCCCGGATTCTTTGTTAAAGACTTGTGCGTATGCCATTATACACCCGTTAACTCACATATTTAATGCGTCTTTATGCACTGGAACGTTTCCAGATATTTTCAAAACAGCTAAAATTAAGCCGCTCTTCAAAAAAAAAAAAAAACAACAACAAAAATGAAATTCTAAATTATCGGCCCATTTCTCTTCCATCAGTTTTTTCAAAAATATTAGAGAGACTCTTTTACGTACCAATGGAAACCTTTCTCAGTAAACACGACGCGCTTTCAGATTGCCAACATGGATTTAGGAAATCAAAATCAACGGAAACAGCTATATTTTCTTTTCTTAAAGATGTCGCCTCATCACTGGATCAAAACGAGGCACCTATTGGATTATTTTTAGATCTCTCAAAAGCTTTCGACGTCATTGATCATGACATTTTACTTTCAAAATTACCTTCATATGGAATCCGTGGTATTGCTCTAGATTGGTTATGTTCGTACCTTAAACAACGATCACAGAGAGTTGATAAGATATGATGGAACATTACGTACGCACCTTTCCGACTCTTTGCCCATTGCATGTGGAGTTCCTCAAGGATCGATTTTAGGCCCTATTCTGTTCCTACTTTACGTAAACGATATGCCCTCGACGATTCGAAACGGAAGAACGGTTCTCTTTGCGGATGATACGAACATCCTTTGCAATAAAGAAACCGTAAATAGTACAATATAAGATGTTTCAAATTGGTTCCGAAGTAAAAAATTAATAGTAAACGAAAAGAAAACGGTTTTAATGCAGTTTTCCATTTCAAATAAACAATTCTGTGCCCCATTGAAAATGAACAATGTACCATTGACTGATGTTAAGTCAACAAAATGTTTAGGTCTCTCAATTCAGTCAAACCTTAAATGGAACGTCCATTTAAATGAATTGAACACAAAATTAAGTTCATTATGCTACGCGTTCAGAATTCTTGCAAATTCAGTCAGCCTTCATACTGCTCGTTGTGTATACTTCGCGAATGTTCATTCCCTCCTGAGATATGGCATAATATTCTGGGGAAATACATCTTATAGCTCCCAGATTTTTAGATTACAAAAACGAATTGTACGAATAATAACCAAATCCCACCCACGTGATTCATGTAAGCCTCTCTTCATTAATCTAGGAATTTTACCATTACCGTGTCTTTTTATTTACGAATCAGTGGTTTTGTCAAAAATGACTTGCTTAAGGGCGGGAATATATTTTCAGAAAATGCCGAAGTCTATTACTATAACACTCGACGTAGAAATCATATTCATCAGGTGACAGTATCAACAGCTCATTACAAAAAATTCACATACAATACATGTACATTATTTTACAACACTTTGCCAGATGACATTAAACGATTAAATTCAACAGAAAAGTTTAAATCCCAAGTGAAATCGTTTCTGCTGCATAACTGTTTCTATACAATTAGAGACTATACTGAGCATCACAAGAAAAGTAACATTAATTTTAACAATGATACATAATGCATTATTTACCATTTAGACTGTATAAATGTGTATAAACAACCTGTAACAACTATTGTACTAGAGCTTCCGGGTCAATGACCCCCATCTCGATCAGGTTTTTCGTCCAGTTTCCCTGATCCATTGTGCAAATGCTGAGATGGCCCCTTGTTTTGCTACTGAACATAAATGTAACTTCATTTTCTGTGCACGTCTTCTAGAATTCAGTGGGAAATACAATTATTAAAATTATCGTTTCCATGTTGTCGCGGCAGGAAGTATTATTCCGAAGGACAACATGGATAAGAGCCAAAATTTATTGCTTATTTATCCTTGAAAATAGATTTTATTACATGGGAGAGTTTTTTTTTTCTTTCTTTTTACAAAATTTAAGTAGTATATGACTTACAAGGGACCTTTCAACAGGTTCAGGTTCAAATCGGGCCTGCTTTTTTTTTTTTCTTTTGAAAGATATCCACTATTTATAACAGCTGTAAAATAATTAGCTGCCATTTTGCACGGGAAGTTACTGAAAAAAGTTAAGAATTTTGTCGGTTTTGGCCGCACTGTTTTTGCTGACGGCGTGGACAACCCTTACTGCGGAGAGCAGTGTGATCGCGAACGACTCAAGTAGGGCTGTCATTCCTCGGTTGTGCAATGCGATACAGCGTCGTGCCGCGCGGTGCGGAGGGGTGGGTTGGGAGGGACCTCTCCGCTGGCACTACCAAAATCGGTTACCACAAAACCACATATACCACCATTTAGAACTATTTAATTGCTAATTAATTACGCAAAAATTAATTTTTTTGCTCTCCAAACTTTTGCGTTATGAATGGTGAGCTAGCGGAAGATTCCGCTGGATCAACCACAATTAGTTACCACAAAACCAAATACGCCAACTTGTAGAGCGATTTAATTGCTAATTAATTACGCAAAAATTATTTCAATTGCTCTTCAAACTTCCGAGCAAATAATTATAAACTAGCACTTCCGGTTTCCGCTGGCACTACCACAAACGGTTACCACAAAACCACATACGCCATCTTGTAGAGCGATTTAATTGCTAATTAATTACGCAAATATTAATTTTTTTGCTCTTCAAATTTTTGCGTAATGAATGGTGAGCTAGCGGAAGATTCCGCTGGATCTACCACATTTAATTACCACAAAACCAAATATACCATCTTGTAGAGCGATTTAATTGCTAATTAATTACGCAAAAATTAATTTTTTTGCTCTTCAAACATTCAAGTAATTAATTGTAAATTGCCGGGCACACGCGGCCCGCCGGCCGGCCGGCCGGCCGGCCGGCCGGCCGAACGGTTGGCGTCGTGACGTCACGGTTGAGGGGTATCCAGGCCGCAGCCGTCGCGCCGGCGCCGCTGCCCGCCCGGCTGACTGGCATATTTAAATGAAATACACGAACTGGCCGTGAACTGACTTCGATATTGAAAATTATGCCAGTACTTTGTTATGTTCATAAAGGTCTTCCAAGTACTTTGCTAATGTTCGCTGTATGCGTGTCCTAATCTACGATATGTTGGAAAATACTTGATTCTATCGTAGTACGTTCTGTGGTATCGAGTTAGAAATTCATTTTGTTGACATTGTATTGTTTCAATTGTGTCGGGCTATATCGCAAAACATTGCCTATGTGACTATGTAACCCTTACAGGGTTATAGCAGAACTATTTGTACACGTGATTTACTGTTCTTTCACAGTGGCAAAGTTATTTGTAAATCGAGGTTTGAATTATGGGCATTTTTTGTAGCATCTGCTAATCATAAATCAGTAATGCGATTGACGACTCTTTGGATATGTGTAGATATTTAATAATTATGGAAGGATAAACATTATCTTTAGAACATTTGTTCCATTGCTATTTGGCTCACTTGTGCATCACTTGTGCTTTCCAAATGAATTTTAAAACGTTTGAAATGCTTTTAAACTTTGTATAGGAAATATTTTATAAAAATGAGTTCGTATTATGTTAATGTGTTTATAATTCGAGTATTTTAATGTAACATATTATATTCGATATTACATATTCTTCCCTGTTTGTTACATATTCTTCCCAGGGACCGAAAAGGTATTGAATACCGGTAAAAATACCGGTATAATACCGGTATTTTTCCATACCTTTTTCAAATACCTTTATTCTTTTATACCGGTAAAATACCTCTATAGGACGTCTATACCGGTATGGACGTCCATAAAGGTTATATCGGTATTATACCGGTATTTTCAATGAAGAAATATAGCTTACCATCCATACATGTTGAAAAAATAGGTTACTTTAGTTAATAATATCTCACAAAATGTTTATTAATCAAATATCATTTCATAATTGTTATTTATTGTTTAAATTATTATTTTGTATATATATAAAACAACTGTATTAAATTCTATTCTTATTATTGTAAATGTTTTGTTTTCGGGCGTTTACGTTTTGCATACGTTGTATGTATTGAAACCCTCCCTTAATTTAAACTTCGGAAAAGTTGAAATATGAAATAATAATTATTGATTCCATTGAAGAGAACCTTTTCGTAGTGTCCTACATCGAGCTATCTCCCATCTGGCCTGAAGGATGACCTAAGCCTGTCTTTGTATTTCGCACATGGAGAGGCTGTCAACGTATGCGCCGATCGTAGGCGTAGGACCGTTTGTTCCCTCCCCGACTCCTCCTTCGGCGAACTGAGGAAGCGTTGACACCTTGAGATAATCACGAACGTTCAGGCTTTCAGGCCCAGTTTTGTTATTGTTAAAAAATGATTTCATTTTACTTCATTTCACAATTAAATCTTAATTATACATTAATAAATAGGGCTAAAATAAAATGTTATTTTCCTGGTTAATATGAAGGGTTTAATATATTTTGACATTAACTGCAAATATTGAGAAAATTTGTAATAAAAGTAAATTATTATGTTATTATTATTATTATATTATTATTATTATACTACATTACTATTATTATTTTTATTATTACTATTATTATTAGCTATTAACATCGCATGTGGGCAAGGGTTCCCTTCTACGCGGGTAGCTTACATTGTAAAATGCATCTGGAGGAGCCCACTTCGAGAAGAATGTTTCTTCCTTAATAATAAGAAATATATACTAATATTATTAATTAATAAAAAAGAGTTTATCAATATTAACATTTTTACTTTTTAATTAAAATTAACATTTAATTTAAATAAGAATAGTTAATGTCTATTAGCATTCAATGTCAATATTGTTTTAGTTACAATTAATAATTATATATAATTAATATATATATATATATATATATATATATATATATATAATTATTAATTATGGTGCAGAATAAGGAAACTGGGCAAACTGAAAATAATTATTTTCGGGAATGTTAGTGATACGATCAAGTTTAAGCAAATAATCGTATTTAGTGATAAACACAGTCGTGCAAAAAGGAAGTTTGGTATGCGTGGGAGGACTCATTTATGGATAAGAAGACACGTTTCTCCATTTTTATCTATGACGTGTCGCCAAGTTCTGCGCCCGGACGTGAGGTCCAAGGTCAGCGAACGAGCTCGTGTTGATGTCTGCGAAAGACCGTTGGGTGGTCCATCCGTCTGACGACAGAACTTGACTTCCCAGTCAACGGCAGAACTCGACCTAGCTAGAATATGTGTCGAAAATCCGCCACCCTCGGGACTCGAACCCTAGGACCTCCCGGTCAGAAACTCTGTCGTGTAAATAGTTGTTTCCTCTGAGCCATCAGAGGAAAAAATCCCAATGAATTTCCCCCAAATATCTGTATGATTCTACTGAAATACCGGTATTTTCTTATGAAAATACCGGTATTTTGATGAGAGAATACCGGTATAATACCTTTAAATAGAGGTATTTTACCGGTATAGACGTCGGATAAAGGTAAAATACCTCTAAAAATACCGGTATTTGACGTCTTATACCGGTATTTTTAAAGGTATTTTGAATAAAGGTACAATAGAGGTAAAGGTATTTCTATACCGGTATAAATACCTTTACCGCTATTATTTCGGTATTCGGTCCCTGATTCTTCCTGTTTTTATTACATATTTATGTACATATTCTGATGTTTCATACTACATGTACTTGTATTTATGTACATATTCTGATGTTTCGTACTACATACTACATGTTGTTTCGGTCTCAACTCATCACGTGTTTGTACCTCATGACATTGTTGACAAGAAATATCTATATTCAACCTCCTTTAAAACCATGGTGGAAATTTCCACCATGTTTAAAACATTCAATTACAAACTATCTGCCAGCCCCTTTTCCAAATAGTCTTCCTATTTCTTAAATACATGTAATGACAGTGTAGTCGAAGTATTTGTGTTTTGAAATCAGTGTAGTGTAGTTTTAACTAACTTGATTTGAAGTACGTAATCCACAATATACAGGTCTGGTGTGAGCCCCGATTAGGTCAATTAGGCATTGTTGAATCGTTGGCAATGTAATAAAGCCTTAAGAAATAAACCAATTTTTTCAAAGACCTAGAAGAATTATAAAAACTTCACTGCTGTGCAGCTAGTAAAATATTGAGATGTGTAAAGTAAAAATATTAAAACCAAAAAATATACATAAAAATGAAAGACAAATATTAAATAAGTATTAAATATGTTTGACGTATTTTTTGTTTTGTATTGTGTGTTTAAATAATTCTGAACACAAACTACACAGAAGTTCAATAAAATATTTTATTATTTATTGTATTTATTTTGTCTAGGTCAATAATATCAGTTGTAATATTACATATTCGTTATAATTCTACATGAAAATACCAATATTATAATACATTAAATATAACAATGTACATTAAGAGAAATCTAATGAAATTAATAAATACTAGTGACTGCCTCATTTCACACAAACTGGTTATCTGTAAAGAAGCACATGCACATGCTCTGCTCAAGAGAGAAAAGTAAAATACCCCTATAAAAAGTAATGTATTATACACTCTAACAAATATTTTTACAAAACACTTAACTAATAATACTAAATACACTAAATAATACTGTAAGTTTGTGACGTCAAGCGAGAGTCGGGTGGCAGCTTCAAGGGGAAAGAGAAGGGGTAGTGTGGAGATTGAAACGAGGTGGGAACACAGACCGTCGAAATCTCAAGGTCATCTAACAAACAAATTCAATAGTTCATCGCCTCTTGCCCCCCCCACTTCCCCTCGCGGGACACTCACATCCTGCAGACTGGGCCTGAGAGTGGATCTATTCTTCACATAAATTAAAACATTAACAGCGTAACTTATTTACCATTGCCAATTCCCCGTAATTTTCACACAAACTCTTTTTATTTATTTAACATAAAAAAACAGTTAAAACTGCATATGATGTACTATGGGGAAAAGTGAATTGTGTGCGCATTTTCAAAATTCTGCGATCCCTACACTAAGTCATATACTACTTAAATTTTGAAAACAGGAGAAGGAGGAAAAAAAACACTCCCATGTAATAAAATCTATTTTCAAGGATAAATAAGCAATACATTTTGGCTCTTATCCATGTTGTCCTTCGGAATAATACTTCCTGCCGCGACAACATAGAAACGATAATTTGAAGAATTGTATTTCCCACTGAATTCTAGAAGACATGCACAGAAAATGAAGTTGAAAATGAACTCTTATGTTTAAAGTATTACTGAAAATGTTTAAGCTCTTTTTCTTGAGATGGCGGATGAATAAGCTTTTTCTTGAGATTCTTGGCGGAATTAAATGTGTATTCCATTGAAAATATTTTCGAAATTTCTGTTGTACATCTTACTTCACTAAAAGTGATGATACTTTGCATTTACAGACCTCCAACAAAGAGAACTGCAGATTATATTTTGTTCTTAGAAAACCTGGAGATAACACTTAACAAAGTCAGCAATCGCTCTTTTGAATCCATTGTTATGCGGAGATTTTAACATTGATTTTCTGGTCGATTCTTGCGAGAAAGAAAAGTTTCTCAATTTAATTAAGTCCTTCAATTTAGACATTACAATTAATGTACCTACACGGATCACACAACATTCGATGAAGGCAATTGATCAAATTATAATTAACAAAACTACTACTCGATATGAAGTTGAAACGAAAGATTTAGGATACAGTGACCACGATCCACAAATTCTTACCATTATAAGAAATGCCATCACTGACACAGTAAATAATACAAGTATGACTAGATTGTTTACTAAAAGTAAAATTAAATTTTTTTTTATTTATTTTACGTCAAAAAAAAACAGTTAAAAACTGCGTATGACGTGCTATGGGGAAAAGTGAATTGTGTGCACGTTTTCAAAATTCTGTGATCCCTACACTAAGTCATATACTACTTAAATTTTGAATTTTTTGAAAGGGAGAAAAAAAAACAAAAAACTCCCATGTAATAAAATCAATTTCAAGGATAAACAAGCGATAAATTTTGAATTTTGAAAGGGAGAAAAAAAACTCCCATGTAAAAAAATCTATTTTCAAGGGTAAATTAGTCATTGATTACTTGATGCAGGAGTCATGGGAAGCGGTTTATAATACTGTTGATACAAACAACAAATATAATTCTTTTTTTTCAACTCTTTCATTTCATTTTAACCCTTGCTTTCCTCTTCAAAAACGAAAATTAAATATTTCCCGGAAAAGCAATTCTTGGATAACACAAGGGATTAGCACATCTTGTAAAAACAAGCGAATTCTTTCTTTCATTTCTAAACGTCATGACGTATCTCAAGATTTCCTTATCTACTTTAAAAAATACAAACGAAAAGTCATAAGGCAGGCTAAAATCATGAAAAACGATCAGGATATTTTGAACTCAAATAATAAAACTAAAGCAATGTGAAATATAATAAAAAATACTACCAAATCAACTAAAAAACCCGTAGAGAATGTTGTTTTAAAATATAACGATATAAATGTGAACGATCCGGCAACAATGGCTAGTCTCTTTAACCAATACTTTTGGAGAATTGTTGCCGATCTCACTAAGAGTCTTCAGCCACAAAATTCAAAAACAGATAGTTCACCCAAAATTTTAGACACAATGTTCGTTTCCGAAACTTCTTCCTATGAAATTCTCAAAATAATCGGTAAACTTAAAAATAAATATTCGTCCGGTTTAGATGAATTCCCGGATTCTTTGTTAAAGACTTGCGCGTATGCCATTATACACCCGTTAACTCACATGTTTAATGCATCTTTATGCACTGGAACGTTTCCAGATATTTTCAAAACAGCTAAAATTAAGCCGCTCTTCAAAAAAGACAACAAAAATGAAATTCAAAATTATCGGCCCATTTCTCTGTTGTTATGAACATAACAAAGTACTGGCATAATTTTCAATACCGAAGTCAGTTCACGACCTGTTCGTGTATTTCATTTAAATATGCCACTCAGCCGGGCGGGCAGCGGCGCCGGCGCGACGGCTGCGGCCTGGATACCCCTCAACCGTGACGTCACGACGCCAACCGTTCGGCCGGCCGGCGGGCCGCGTGTGCCCGGCAATTTACAATTAATTACTCGAATGTTTGAAGAGCAAAAAAATTAATTTTTGCGTAATTAATTAGCAATTAAATCGCTCTACAAGATGGTATATTTGGTTTTGTGGTAATTAAATGTGGTAGATCCAGCGGAATCTTCCGCTAGCTCACCATTCATTACGCAAAAATTTGAAGAGCAAAAAAATTAATTTTTGCGTAATTAATTAGCAATTAAATCGCTCTACAAGATGGCGTATGTGGTTTTGTGGTAACCGTTTGTGGTAGTGCCAGCGGAAACCGGGAGTGCTAGTTTATAATTATTTACTCGGAAGTTTGAAGAGCAATTGAAATAATTTTTGCGTAATTAATTAGCAATTAAATCGCTCTACAAGATGGTATATTTGGTTTTGTGGTAATTAAATGTGGTAGATCCAGTGGAATCTTCCGCTAGCTCACCATTCATTACGCAAAAGTTTGAAGAGCAAAAAAATTAATTTTTGCGTAATTAATTAGCAATTAAATAGTTCTAAATGGTGGTATATGTGGTTTTGTGGTAACCGATTTTGGTAGTGCCAGCGGAAGAGAGGTCCGCCACGCGCCGTCCGTTCCGGGCGTCACGCGCAAAGAGGCCCATCACTCAGCGGGCGCCGCACGGCGCTGCCCACGGCCGCCACACAGCCCTTCGGTCGTTGTCCCGCGCCCCGCCCCCGTGCCCACGCCCACGCCCACGCCCCGATCACGACCCCCGCCCCCGACCAGCTACCGCCCCGCACCCACCCCGCCCCGCCCAAGCCCCGCCCCCGCTCCTCCCCCGCCACCGACCCCGATCCCGCTACCACTCCCCCGCCCCGCCCCCACTTCGCCCCCGCCCCGCCCCCGCCCGCCGTCCCCGACCCCGACCCGACGACCGACCCGCACCCGCCCCGATACCCGCCTCCGCTTGCATGACCACGCCAACTCGCCTCCGCCTTGCCACGCCTCCAAAACCCCGCTCCCCGAGATCCACCCCTTCCCCATGCCCCCGCTTCACGTCCCACACAACAACGAAATCCCACTACACCCCCAAATCTCCCCGTCCCGCTCCCACTCTCCACGCCCCCTACCTGTCACCCCATTCTCCACACACCCCACGCGCCCATCCACCTTACTCATGACACAGTGCCGAAAAAAACATTGAAAACAAAACGTCTGTCCGTCTGTCCGTCCGTCTGTCCGTCCGTCTGTCCGTCCGTCTGTCCGTCCGTCTGTCCGTCCGTCTGTCCGTCCGTCTGTCCGTCCGTCTGTCCGTCCGTCCGTCTATCCGTCCGTCTGTTCGTAGCAGCGGGGCCGTTGCGTCGGTCCCGCTCCCACGCCCAGTCGCCTCCGCCCTGCCACGCCCCCAAAATCCCGCTCCCCGAGACCCTTCCCCTCCCCATGCCTCCCCTTCACGCCCCGCGCACCAACGAAAACCCGCTACGCCCCCAAACCTCCCAGTCCCCACTCTCCCCTCCCCCTCCCACTCTCCATGCCCCCTACCTGTTACCCTACCTCTCTCCACACACCTCACGCGCCCATCCATCTTACGCATGACACAGGGCCTCCCCATTTGCAGCTAGTAACATGTTTTATTTTGAGGATTGGAGAATTAACGCGGCACAGCTCGCCCCGGATCTCTTGAGAAGTCAATTCATTCATTGTTTCTTCGCTAGAAGCCTGCGTTCCATATACCCAGCTACATTATGCTCAGTGGTGACATTGCTTTGGAGTGTTCACGTTTTCACAATGAGTTTTGAGGAATAAATAATAAATAAATTGAAACATGCCGTGTACTGTTAACATTGGTGTAACGAACTGTGATCAGAGTTCCAAGTGAGTATTTACTATTAAATCGAAGTTTAGTCATTTAAATTGTATTAACACTATCACATGATGAGTTATACTTTAATAACTGAAAAATATAAATTTTAAATAAATTTTAAATGGAATTGCGACTTTTTCACGAAGAGGATGTAAATGGAATGTCATCTTTTTTGGGGGCCGGAATTGAATACATTGAGTATTCTTTGAATAACTGAAGATGAATGTGAAGATGTACAGGAAAGGGAAGATGACACCGGAAATGAACAGTAAATAAACAATAGTGAAAAGAAAGCAAATCGACATTGTTGAAATGTGTACTATAATCAGTTGCACTAGAAATTCGACATTATGACGAATTACATTGGCTTCAATTCTTTCGTAATTTGTTATTGCATCAATAAATATGAAGTTTATGTATCACTATTTTTCAATAATCTTATATGTGAACATGTCAGAGATGAGCAGGCCGGTTGTGCAGTCTGTATCTATTCATGTGAAAAATTATAGTGCTCCATTCAAAAACGAACTTGATCAAAGCTAAAAACGCATTGAGCACCATAAATGCTATAAAATGGTCGTCCCTACATCCGATGACCCCTTATTTCATTAATTGATCTAATTCTGTATATCCTTACAACCGTACAACTGTCGCCTACAAAAATGGTCTTCATACAAGTAGCACCAAATGCAACCTGATGTATTCGTTGTGAACAACTTAATAGACACCTCCAAATGAATCCCATCACCACGCAAATTATCCAACAATCAACTTGTTGCTTTTCGCGTCTCCTCCACAAAAAATATTTTGTGCCCTTTCTTGTTCATTCATACCGTAGCAATACAAGATATCAATGACATAAGATAATATTTTACCTGAAATTTGATAGAATAATATCGTAAATTTGGTTGTAATTATACCGGTATTTTTCGAATCATCTTATTTTAACGTAATTTTTCTGCCCAAAAATGTGTTCCACCTTCCCACTTCTGCGTCTATTTTGACTGCAAATCTCTGGATATTGCCTGTACGAGAGAGGTGTTGATAAGTTTTGGTGGATGGGTTTTTGGTGAGTTTTGGTTTTGTTGAATTTAATTTTCAAGTTCGAGCACTGTTCATCCGATTCCCCGCAAGGTCATCGGATCCTAATCTAGCGCCACTTCCAGCCGGTTTGAAGTTCGATCGTGAGCGTGAAGCCTCGTAGCAGGGGTCGTTTGTGCCCCCTGAGTGTAGGCCGGTCGTCACTTCCGAGCGGACGTCCTTCACTGCCCCTCAGGAAAGAAATAGAGAGATTCTGCAAGACGGGAAATCCATTGTCGTAGTACGTAAACATTATCGTCAAAAGGAAATAACGTAACTTCAGAAAAGTGAGTTTTTGCATGTCGTACAATTAAAAACGAACGTTAAAACTAAGAACTAATTGGAACTGAATACCGCTAAGAGGATCTAAAAGCTTTTATGGAACATCTGTGTATCTCTGACAATTTTTGCTTTCATTAGCATTACAACATAGTAAATACATAATAATACATGAAATCTCATTGTATCATATGAATATGTAATACTTGTCTATCTCCAAAGAGAAATATAGCTTCCTAGATAACCCTGCTATTTTACTATAACATATTTATATTGTTTGTATTAGGAATAGGAAATGTTTGGCAATTATAACGCCCTATGAATGAATATGAAATTTTTCGTGACAATCAATACAGCCTCACTATATACATAACCTCCAAATCCTAAACAGTTACGTTGGTTTATTCCTGTGACATTTGAACTAACTTGAGAAAAAATGAACTATTAAGTTCCTGCCATATTACAATGAGCACGGAAGAAATGAAAAATACAATATCCATACTACCAATATGTGTTAAGTGTCGAATTCGTGTTTAGTGGTGGCGGCGACAACTACGTAAAATGTAAGTTTGTCGTAGACGACAAAACAGGGAGCATGACTGGACCCGACAATCGAAACCCTGTCATTTGATGCCGGCGCATGCGCAGTACAATTCTCCCCAGAATTGTACTGCGTCAAAAAGAAAAATAATGTTTCCTTTAACAAAACCAAGATATAGTGTAATGAATTAAGTTTACATTTGCATTGTATAATTTAAAAAAAGACTTAATATGCCTGTAACAAGTAATGTACTTCAGCTTCCGGGTCAATGACGCCCATCTCGATCGGGTGATTGTCCAGTTTCCTTGATCCATAGAGCAAATGCTGAGATTGCCCCTTGAATTGCTTCTGGACGTAAATGTAGCTTCACTATGCGCAGGTTTTGTTGAACTTTCCTTTTGTTTGTAGTGGTAGTCGAGCTTAGGGTGAGTTTCAATTTTGTTAGCAATACAGAAAAATCAAATCTGTTCGTTTACCGCTAAAAATGTTTTCTATAATTCGGCAACAAAATATCTAGTTTTTGAAATGTTAATCTCTCCCTTTTTTAAATTTATTATTCTTATTACTATTATTTTTTCATCTTTCAACTATTAATAGTTAAATTGTTGGGAAAGGATTCTGAAACTCAAGAAAGCGTGCGCAGATGATTTTCTCCCCCATACGTCACATACAGTTTTTGACTAAATAAATAAATAAGTAAATTGTCGTGTTACGTCTTTAAAATGCACGACTTGCAAAAACTCTCTAATAACAATCCAGAAGCTTCCCCCGCTAGCGCCTGCGTCGCCTCCGCAAAAGCAAGCCCCAATGCACAATATTTTGCCGCAACCGATATTCCGCCCACCAATCAAAAAGGTAATTAACGAGAGGAAGCTTACTCATTATGGTTGACATGGCGATTTCTCGATTTCATTTCGAAGTTACAAATAACGTAGAGCCCTATTTATATAAACAATGAAGTCAGAACTTGAAACTTAACTTGAAATATTTGCATTTCTTAAAAGTTCTGACAAGAGAAATAATGAGTCATTATACAATAAATATGAAGCAAGTCTAACCTTTATACCTCATGAACATGTATGTTGTATTTCGCATATTCGCACAATCTCTAAATTAAAACAGATACAAACGCAAACTATTAGCGAAATATTTTTATACAATCTTTGCTAGAACTCTGTGCTTCAAAAATAAAATCCTCCCTCTCTTTTTATAGACAGGAATAGCGCCAAATTCCAAATTTCTTGTAAAAACAGTTTGTATTATAGATCCTACGAAAAAATGCGTAACTCTTGTTGTTGAAAATGATTTCGTGATTGAAAAATTGAAGTTAACTCTTTTTTATTGTTTTTCCTAGCACCAAATTAGTTATTTTTGCAAAAAAAGCATTCAAATAAAAGTCAAATAAGAAATTTAAATATTTTAAAGAAAGTTACATAGCTTTTTAGTAGTAACTGTTTCCGAAAACACATCATGGCTTGTCAAAATTCGTGAAAACTTAATTGTGTCACAATTCGTGATTAATTAACAATCAACAACATTTTGGTTTCTATACCCATTGTATAATTCTTTTATTAGATTGCTGCAGGCCATTGGGTAATGATATGAAGATGCAGCTTCATTATAGAATAGGTATTTCACCAATCACAGAGATGTTTACATCTGAGAATAAAGCAATTATCATTGTCTATTAAATATTTGTTGGAAACTATACAAATTGTATTTATATTGCGTATTTGAATTGTGTATTTGTATTACTGTGCTGGGACAATCCGAGAGAGTGGTGAGTAACCGCATATGGCTTCCCCTGTTTCCAAAATTCAGAAAAAAATTAGAAAACGCCCATTGAGGACTGTGTCAGTCATTATACTGATAGGAAATAAGAAGAAATACAGAATTTTGATGACATTTCTTTAATAAGTACAAATCTTCTATACTGCTCGTTTGAAGTCGGACTGTGCTTATACTTAACCAATAACACGTGCAACACGAGTTCCCTGCTACGTGGTGTTCGCCGAATTTTGAATGGCAGCTCCGACGTAATCGTTCAATTAAAATTTAAACTAAAAATAGTTACAATTTCAATGTAATGGGTTTTAATACATGTATATGAAGATTATGAAATTGGCTCGTGTTGTAATATCACTTCATACTCGTGTCTCAAAACCCATCATTACATAATGCAAAGTTAAATATTAACATCCGTGATACTTCCATCAGTTAATACAGCAGATCAATACGTTAATTTTTTAATTATGAATTGACCATATTTCATATTTTTTTCAAGATCATAGCACAATGCATAATTTAAATTGTTTATACCTAAGTATAAACATTGAGCTTGTAGTGTGACGATAAATTTAGAAATTTGTATTTTTTTTAATTTTAGAAACCCTTTTCAATTTTTATCAGCATTATTAAACTCTGTAAACGACATATGAATGGAGTTTAATCTCATGTTTGTACTTAAAGCATTGCTAGCTATACAAAACTTTTTTCATTTACTTCCTGTCAGAGTTTATTGCCTCGCATATTATTCGACGATATTTCCGACCTGATGGTCCATTACTGAGCAGTGATGAGAATTCTACTACATAAAATATCCACTCTGCAAAACCGAAGATGGAATGAGATTTTCCCCACTATTTTCTTATTGTTTCCTACTCACACTATTCTAAGGTGTATTTCTGTAGCAGACAAAAAAATAAACAGTTTAATCGACACTTCTTTCTCTTTTTTTTCCTCTGAGGAACACTTTTAATCCACTTGGATTAGAACTGATAGTTTGCAGAGAGTAAAGGTTGTTTTTTTGTTTTCAATGTGACGTTACCTATTTGTGCTGTTTGCACGGTCCTAATAAAACGAATCTCGATCTTTCACATGTGAATTGTTCATGTTGTGCATGCACACTTGTGCATGCACAACATGAATGAAAAAACAAATTAGCGTGTACTGAATGTGTGATGAACAGTAGATCTTATTTTTTTGTAGCGAAGTCTACTGTTCACATAGCTACTAATTTAATTAAATGAAATTTTAATTTTACATTCAATTCGTAATAATGTTCGTTTTCTGAGCAAATAATTTTAAATTGACAAAATAAGAAAATTGGAGACTTCATTTTATAAGCTTAGGTTTCATCCTAAATTAAATGTGATTTTTTACGACTTTGGCACATATTAGTACAATCGAAAGGAAATTAATAGTAACAATAATAATAATAATAATAAAGTGTTGTGCAGTAATATTTTTGTTACCTATGAATCACTACACTGATCTGCAACGTCACTCAATAATTTTGTACATACTTGATGTGAGTCAAAATGAATTCATCACAAAAAAATTAAAGATTTATCCTTGTCTCTCAATAAAAACTGCATTGGCATATAATCTAATATTATTAGATATTTAAAGGAGAATACGTTTAATGTTTAAGACATCGTTTTGCATTCTAGTATATTTCAGAAAGAAGTAATTCTAGAATATGTCTCATTTATTGATTTTGTGAACTAAATTTATACATGCATCGATAGCTCTTTACAGAGAGATAAATAAAAATTGTCAATTTTTGTATATATGTAGTTATTAACTTATGTAGTAATATCTCAATAATATTGAAGCTATAACAAGTTATACTGAATAATGGTGAATATACTTGGAAGTAATATTCACTTGTATTTGATACAAACAGTACCTTTCAAATGTGTGCAGGGGATGTGATATTAACGATGCTACTGGGACCTAACGTCTTTTATTAGTAATAACGGATTCCATAGCACTTCATTTCGTACGTCGTAAACACGGCAAGATGCTCTTCTTCATTAGCAACCATATCAAGAAACTCTGAGGGCACATAAAGAGCGCTGATTAGATGTTTAAAGGTTTTACGAAATGAAATTCATCATTAATTATGGTTTTATAACATTTTGCACGAAAAATAACTGCTTTGTAGCGTGCTAATTCATTTATATTATTTACTCTAAAAATTGTTCAATGATATTAACGATAAAATGATAGTTTATTGACCTGAAGAAAATCACGTAAAAATTATGTCAACACAAATACCTAAGACGTCAGAAGAGTGATTTTACATAGTACACTTGTTTATAAGTATTGTGTGTATCATTTACAGAAAATGTCCACATTTTCTAAAGAAGCTTCAGGGAAACTGTATCACGGTTGCGGCCATACTTGCATCCTTCCTCACCCAGCCGTTCTTTGTCCCAGTCATTTGTCAATGTCGCTGCGTCAACTCAGACACTTCCTTGGCGGTCATTCTCCTCACGCCCGCTGCACACAAGGCACTGTTTGGAGGCGGCGCGCCGCAGCACCGGGACCTCGCGGCGCGCCACTTGTCCGTTGCGCGTTCGAAGATCCGATTTGCGAAGCGGCAAATCATTTGGCGAAGGAAAACAACCACTGTCAATTGTTAAACTTGCAATTGAACTTGTTGAAGAGTTGTCACCCATTGGGCAGTTTGTATTTTGGTTTAGCGATGAAATGTCGTTGGATTCTATAAAATTGAAATGATACAAGGCGTTGTCATTGATAACTATACTGTTTATTTAATTAATAGCAGCTTTCGATGGCTTAGCCATCATCATCCTAGTTAGCCATCATCAGTTACAAGAAAATATAAAAATATAAGAAAACATAAACAAAAACATGAATGAAATAAACAGTAATGATGGCAATGACAACGCCTTGTATCAATTCAGTTTGTATTTGCCATTATTTTGCTCTCAAAAATCATTTTCTCTAACTACAAATGATTCTGCGAATTTCCCAGTAGGATCGCGAAAAAACATTGAAGGAAAAATAATGTTAAACATAAAGATGTGTGTTATTTAAGATATCTTTTACCGAGTTGGTATCTTATTACTAAACACATAGAATAATCAAAGAAAAAGAAAAATATTCGTAGGTGCCAAAATAACGTTAGCCTATTGAAAACTAAACAACTTATCTACCGTTCCGTATTAAATTTCCTTTTTGGTGTAGTATTTCACAACAATAAGTGCGTATAATTGTTTCAAATTCCCACACTTTTTTTCTTAAAACAAACGAAAAAATACAAATATGTTTAATGTTATCATCATAATTTTATAGACACAAATTTGGAGAGCTCAAATTCTCACTTCTTTCTTCTTCCATTTTCACTCCAATTATTACTCTGTAAAGCATTGTAGTGGATATGAAACGTGATGGGCTGTGCAGTAGATTTCTACCATTTTCCTAACTGATTGTACTTGAAACAAGAGTTGCGTAATCAATGAAAAGTAACTTATATTAATGAGATTTCCAACTCGTAATACGACTTTTCTATATTAAACATAGCAGCAAGATATATTATTATGAAATAATATTGATGCCAAGTTAAAATCGAAATAAAATGTGTAGCATAGTAAAATGACTTTACCTCTTTAAGGATACAACGGGCATTAGTTTAGTTACTCGCTCATGTGTAAATGGAATAAATGCGAATACAACAAAACGTTTAAAACTTTCTAAAACAATTTCCATAAAAAATGGAAATATATATAAATGTTACAATTTCACAATGTAAATTTCAAACCTAAAAAACTCTTGATCTTGAAAATTATAAAAAATCGATAGAACCTAAGAAAGTTGATCGTTCTGAAACTGAAACGAATTTCTCATTAATTTTATTCGCAAGATTTCTTCAGCATCGGAATTTTTCTTATCATCCTCCGCCCGCCATTATGATTCGCAGACGTTGCCAGAAAATCTCTTTTCGTAACTTTTTACAATTTAAATTCTCTAATGTACACCGTAAATGCAAATTGCTAAGTAAACTATTCGAAAACGTCGGAGAGTTGAGTTTTAGCGACAAATGCACACTTTGAAGTAAAAGGAAATGTTGACACTTGAAATACGACGAAAACACGAAAACAGAAATTTCAAATTTACTCGAAACACACTAGCAAATAAGACATTGGAAGTATTGACCAAAACGGTAGACGGGAGAGGGAAAGGAGAGGAAAGGATTGGAAAAAAGAAAGCATTCATTTGGGTTCATCAGGGCGTCAAAACACAGAATTTTTATTGTCTTCGTTTTGTTCTAATTTGGGGGTAAGAAGGGTGGATTTGCTTCCCGTGAGCAACTTTCTTGCGGCGTGTTTCGAGGCAGTCGGGAGGGCCTCCGTACCTGATAGTCGTCGTCCTCCATGGCGGCGCTGCGGGGAGGGCCGGAGGCGGAAGACGCTGCCGACGGCGGAGCCGGGGCCCCCCTCCGTGCCCCTGGGAGCCCAGCGGGTGCCCCTCCGAGCGACCCTGGGGGACTCCTGCGAGACGGCGGCGCTCGGCCCGCGTGCGGTGCAGTGCGGCGCGGAGCGTAGCGCTGGCACTCGCGGGCGGTGCGCGCGCTGGAGCACGGCGTTGGCGTTGGCGTTGGCGGCGGCGGCGGCGGCGGCGGTGGCGGCAAAGGCGGCGGCGGCGGCGGAGGCTTCGGCGTGGGGTTCGGTGCGACCGGGCGGGCGGGACGGTTCGCGACGGCAGCCGCGGGCGCACTGCGCGGCGGAGGCGGCGGTGGCGGCGGCGGCAGAGGCGCCAACGCGCGCGCGGGCCCGTGGGTGGGTGGGCGGGGGCGGGGCGGGAGGGTGCGCGCGCCGCCGCGCCGGCGCCGCTCCGCCCCGCCCTCTGCCCCCGCGCGCCCCCGCGCCGCCGCACGGCAGCAGCAGGTCGCGCGCGCGCGGGCGCGTTCGCACAGCCTCAGGACGAGGAGGAGGCGGACGGAGAGGAAGGAGGCAGGTGGGCGAGGACGAGGAGGAGGCGGACGAGAAGGAGGAGAGCGAGGACGAGGACGAGGAAGACGATGAGGAGGAGGAGAAGGAGGAGGAGGACGAAGAGGAGGAGGACGAAGAGGAGGAGGACGACGACGACGAAGAGGAGGAGGAGAAGGAGGAGGAGGAGGACGATGAGGAGGCGGAGGAGAAGGAGGACGAGGAGGACGAAGAGGAGGAGAAGGAGGAGGAGGACGATGAGGAGGTGGAGGAGAAGGAGGACGAAGAGGAGGAGAAGGAGGAGGAGGACGATGAGGAGGTGGAGGAGAAGGAGGACGAAGAGGAGGAGGAGAAGGAGGAGGAGGAGGAGGACGATGAGGAGGCGGAGGAGAAGGAGGAGGAAGATAAGGAGGAGGACGAGGAGGAGGAGGACGAGGACGAGAACGAGGAGGAGGAGGGGGCGGCGGAAGGACGCGAGCCGGCGCGGCGCCGCGGCGTGGACGCCGACCTTGCCGACGTTGTCGCCGACGCCCTCTTCCGGCGCCTTCCAACTGCCCTTGTGCCCCACGCCACCCTGCCACCTCATTCAGCCGCCAGTCGTATGAGAGAGGAACCGCGCATCCCATATCTTAGACGTCGTTCGTGATAATTATCCTTCACTATCGTTAACCACAAAAACACTTAACACGCAGTAAATTCGATGGCACGGCTGTTAATTTGCAATGGTTTCGTCAGAAACTAGATCCTACCCGGGTCCATAGCCCAAGGGATGGTAACGGGCCGCCGGCATCACACCCAGCGGACCGGCTAAGAGGTGGACTAGGCCAGCTTGTCCTAACATCATTGACTTCCCCATCTAGTATGTAGTAGCATGTATGTATGTATGTAGATTAACTTAAAAGAGATGTCAAGGTGGGGGAATGATGACCGGGAGGTCTTAGGTTCAAGTCCTCACGGCGGCAGGATTTTCCACACTAGCTTTTCAGCTAGGTCGAATTTAGTCGCTGCCTGGAGGAGAATTCTAGCGGCCGGCTGCTCTGATCGGTAGTTTTCCGTGGTTTCTCCGATTAACACCCGGCGAAAGCCGGAGCAGTACTGTAACAAACGGGCCACGGACCGCGCGCGATCTGTCCTTCGTCTTCCTTGTCCTATCCTCTCCCCTTACACACACACACACACTTTCACTGACATGCACTACACTACCACATATTCCGGGAGACCGGTCGGGAGCTTAGAGCTCGTCCCGGCTGGGGCGGTGCCCCGCTGGCGGGAGAGTCCTGGTTAGGGGGAAACCCCACTAGCCGACGGTAGGTCGGCGCCGGATCTCGCCATCCAGCGGGGGAAGATCGCCGCCATCTCCCGCGAAAAAAACATGCACTACACTAACGGGACTAATGACCAAAGCAGTTGACGCGCCCGGAAACACGAAAAAATCAATGTGTGTGTGTGTGTCTTAGACGTCCTGTCGAGAAGCACGGACATTTTCGAGAAAATTAATTTAATTTCTTGTGATACATAAAGAATGTGTGATATCGTTTCTAGAAATACAATTTCTCCCTGAAAAGAGTGTACCTTTTTATTGTCCCGCGTAGAGGAATGTCGTGACCCTATGTGTGTCCTATCATAAGTTTTAATATATTTCTTAATTCTAATATCATTATGACGAATACGTTTCTCCTAACTTGTGTATTGGGTCGTATTGGTATGGACAATCTGATTTAAAAGCTTCATTACCCAATTGTCAGGTACTGACTGCGATGCAAAATTGATCAGGATTCCTTGAAGAATATAAATGATCTTGACTGTCCAGGTGACGCCGCGTCGAAGGCTGTGTTGCCGACGTTTCGACCATCTTGTCGTGGTCTTCCTCAGGGCTGTTGTGCGAGGAAGACCACGACAAGATGGTCGAAACGTCGGCAACACAGCCTTCGACGCGGCGTCACCTCGACAGCCAAGATCATTTACATGACTCTGGCCGCGGAAGTCTATAACTTCTCGGAATAATATGTTTACACGACAAAAAGCCTAAAATTACCAATTCCTATTTTAGTGAATTTTCCCAGTGATATTTATTCGAAACAAAAAGGCATCAAATTAAGAACTAATTTGGAATGGATTAAATTGGTATTTTGTTATTATGGTCCTTTTTTTTAAAAAAACTGTTATTCTATATAGGCATACTAACCGGCCACAATTAAACTGTAGTGCTTTTCAGAATCTCGAATAATACACAGCAATACTGGATATTGAAACGTTTCGTAAATGGGAGTTATGAATGCATTATTTCAAGCGCCCGTTTCCCGTTTCGAACTCCAACGCAACATACTTCAAAATACATTTCCCAAGCCATACATTTGCTTTTCTGATTGAACAAGTTAAGCAAACATCGATAAATACTCAAATTATTATGTTCTTAAAGCCGGAGAACTGCGGGACATAAAGTTCTAAGATATGCAGAAGAATTACAAAAGATGTCTTATGATCCGCATTGCAATTACATTTAATGTTTAACTAGCTGAATCCTTTACGATTATAGCGCGCGAAAAGAAGGACTAGATAAGTTAAAACAAGAAAACTATATTGTGACATACCGATATGTCACATGAAAATAAACTAACATTTATTTGTAGACTATATGGTGGAACATGCATTAGGAAATATCACGAGAGCAAGGGCTTAGCAACGACCGTGAATAAACAATGTAGTTTTTGTTTTTTGTAAATGCATTAAGAGGTGGCTGGATGCCGAAAGTAGAAAATTTGGGATTGGGCGAAGAAGTTTAGACGATCGAAAGGTCAGCTACACCAAAATATAACGAACGTATGAATTGGCTGGGTGAGAGAAGGACGGTCAAATGTTATGAAAAAAGAGGAAGGTAGTTTAATACGAAGTCTTCGAGGGTGAATCATGCAGGAAGATTTCATTCTGACCGGCATCGCGTTTCTGAACTGATCGTAGGTTCGTGAGAGGGAACGAGTATAATACAGATAGTCAGAATCGGGTTATCAGATCGTGAAATTTTAAGGACAGTAAATGATATTGCAGATATTGCATGTGGAAGTAATATTGATGCATAAATTGGGACTTTGTCGAGAGTGGTAATCGAGTAATAGATTTCGGGACTATGTCATAGGACGTAATCGGGACCGATAATTTTGATAGTTTGAGACCAGCTTGGATAGGGGCAGAAAAGGATTTCTTGGGACTTTGGACTACGGCAAGCTCGCAAGATATTTCGACTGAGAAGTCTACGAGGGACATCAACGAAGAATAGATAAGTTAACCGCGGTATAAAACTGTAAATTCAAAGATATCTTGATCAAAGGCATAACATCAAATCATTTTATTAAATTCACTAAATTGTTTGCTAAAAAGGTAACAATAAACTTTGTTAAATTTTGTTCTTTAGAAAGGAAATTGATCTTTCATTTAGTCAATCCAAACAGTAATGAACTAGGAAAATAATCATTCTATTTCAGATTCCCAGCTGCACTGTATAGTCTGCGGATCCTATAATCCATTATAAAGGTAATAAGGATTATAATATATCGTGACCCATTGACCCAGCAAGCCGGACGCTAAGATCTTTGCCAGATATTAATGTAGAGAAATTTTGTATATCTCAATATATATGCATAAGGAGAATCGAAACCCCCAAAACATTTTGTTGAATATTCTGTACTCATTTTCCAAGACTGTCAGAGTTAACAAATTTTAGGCCAGGCATAATCACTAACCACAACCATCTTGTCATAAAAATGAGTAAAATGCAAGTTATACAAAATAATTTTCTTAGAGATATTGTCGAAGAAAAGAAATATTTTCAGAAACCAAATACATGTAAATTATAAATATATCCTATTCATTTTTTTATCTTTAATCAAGCCAACACGTTCTTTGGAAGGCGATTACCTTCCAAACTCCCCTGCAACTCACATATTCAACCTTGGTAAAACATGTAGTCGAATTTGTTGTCGTTAATCAAAACATATTCTCCTTCGTCCTTCTTAAAGGAAAATTGATTGATATTAATATTTCAGATGTAAAATCTAAATATTAATTAATTTAATTACAAATATTATGTTACAATAAATGTAGGTTTCAGTCAACCCATTTTCTTATCTTTTTGCAATTTCACCCAAACGTTAATGTAATTATCATAGGTAATTACATTAACCTCGAGTGCTTTGGAAATTGTCAATCAATCCCTGACTCGCGTAGCGAGCAGGGGATTCATCCAAGAATTTCCAAAGCACGAATGGTATTTAATAGGACTATTCCACGTATGAAATTATGTCCAACAGAATCCTAAAATGCGCCAAATATTAAAAATAACTGAAAACTATATTCAATCAAAGAGGTTATAGTACATACGCGGTTTATTGGACATCAATTTAGCTATCGATATACACCGCCTCCTAAGATAGATGAATCACAGTTTATGATTGGCCAGTAAGTAGAGGCGGATTAACAATTTTTTCGCCTCTCGGCAGGAAAAAAAATTGGCGCTGTTTTTTTTTTAAATAACCCAGGAAAAAGTTTAAAATAACAAGTATAATTAATGTTTAAAAATTTTTCAAATATTTATAAGTAAATTTCCCGCTCATCTCTAAAACTATATTTTCTCGCGCTGACTGCACTGGAAAACTGCCAAATCTGGCGGGATTCTGCTGGTCTGGAAATACTGACTACAACAGAGAATCAAACGTTTTAAAAATTCCGATTAAGGCAACTGGAATCAATATAGCATGAAGACTCCTTTTCCGATATTGTAATTTAATCTTCATTTAATGACCGAAATTATAAACATCGCCCATTTTGACTTGTCACAAGTCCTATAACAAAAGGTGTAATAGACTTGTTAATAAATTAATGTGTGATTGTTTAATCATTTTGTTCAAAACCTCATGGAATACAGATTAAAAAAGAAAAATCACTCGCGACGAAGAAGAGGCTCTTTAGACACAATTTAGTCCAAACTTTTTGCCGCCCCTAAAATTTCGCCGCCCTAGCACATGACTCTAATGCCTACGCGAAAATCCGCCCATGCCTGTAGGGGGAAGCAGTAGAAAAAAAATCGATAAACTTTTTGAGATACACCGCCCTAATTGGAGCATTTTGTATGTAGAGTTTAATAGTATTCGTTTTAATTGCACGAGTGAAACAGTTATTGAAGTTGAAGAGTCATGAATGCAAAATCCTTGAAGAACAACAGTTGAACAGGGAGTAAATAAAATTTCAAAACATTGACAACCCAATAATATAACGAACAAATGTTGGTAAATAAGCGTTCATTCAGTTGATTGAACAGATGAATATTTATGTTTTAGTTATTGTGAGGAGGAACTTCCAAAAATACACATCGAGTCGAAAGTTTTTTAGGAAGCGTATAATGTTGAATCTTCTCTGTCATTATCCATTAAAACAGCGTTTTCTACGAAATATCGAGATGACGTCGTATTTTTAACGATATCCCACATTGCTTTAGTTTTGTTAGTAGCGTTCAAAATGTCTTGATTATTTTTCAATATTTGTGTCTGAACCTGTCATAAAATTGCCTGAAGCTTCCTTAAAATTATTTTATATTCTCGGAAGTAGACAAGGAAACCGGATGATACGTTATGATGTTTAGAAATGAAGTAAAGCGTGCGTTTGTGTTTACATGCTGATTCAATTCCTTGTGTGATAAAATTATTACTTTTCCGTGAAATGTTTAATTTTCTCTTTTTAACAGGAAAGCACGCGTTAAAGTGAAAAGAAATCTTTGAGAAAAAATATATTTTTCATTTATATCAAGAGCGCTATTAACTGCGTCACAGGATTCCTTCAGCAAGTATTCTGTAAATAATTTTATGTTAACATGCGAAAATGCTCTGCACGTTTTCTGGATTATAAATAGTGTCAGTGTTAAAATTATCAGTAATTGTAAAAATGTATTCATCGTGGTCACTCGAACCTAGGTTATTCGTTATTATTTCATTTCTAGTCTCTTTTTGTTAATTATAATTTGATCTATTGTGACCATCCGTTTCCCCCCAATCAGGCCAAACGTTTCACATCCTTCGTCTGTGTCCAAAGGAGTGTTTAATGAGTTTGAAACAAAAAAACAAAAAACAAAAGAGGTAGTGCAAAAATGTAACCGTAGGGTTTGCTAATGTAGCAGAAAGGAAGGAAGTCGGTAAAATGCATTGCAACAGTTTTTCGGAAACGAACCGTTGACCAGCAAGATCGGACCTTAAGGTGTGTACCCTTTATATTACCTTGGCTTGTATATACAGTATATAATTTATTTATTTATTTATTTGTGTATTTATTTTTCTTCATGTATGTTCATTCATGGCATTTTTTGTGTGATTTCTAATGTTGTTCAGAAAAGTTTGTCCTTATTTATTGTGATTGTGTTTTTTTTGTTGGCCCTGATGAAGGAATTAAATATTCCGAAACGTTGGCAAACTAATGTATTTCATTAATTGACCGATCCCGTGATCCATTATCCTACTACTTATTAACGGCCGTGATTTCTACAATGGTCAAAATATATCCTTCCAATTCTGATTGAACCACTTTTACTGCTGAGCCTTTAAAGTAGTATGGTATCTATAGAAAAATAAAATAAACTTCATTTCTAAAAAAATCCTTTAATTTTTTTGTGATTATGCCCTCATCATGATTGTACGAATAAAAATTGCTTATACTGTATAATACTCCTAGGAAAGTTGATTGTGTTGTATTATTCATAAAATGCCATTGACATAAAGCCCAATTCATGTGGATTGAGAATTTCCTCCCGAATGTGTATGAAACTGATTTTTGGTTAAAGAAATCTGAGTTTTTCTAATATTACACGACAGCGAGTAGAAGAAAAAGTACGATCACTCCACTGCCCGTCAGTTCAGTGTCGCTGTTTGCACAAATACTCTTCATTCTCAAGCCCCTAGCCTCGCCCACAGCTACAAAGCAAGGCTCCTTGAGAACCTGAAGGTTTGACTCGCATCAATTTCCATTGCTACCATCCCTTACCAATCAAATTCGCTCTAATATATTTTTTTGTGTCGGTGGGTTCATTAGTTCATTGCCCTTATATTTTGCGACCGACGAATTATGATTATGATTTATGGTTAGATGTGCATATTAATTTTTTCTAAACTTCGTCTTCTTCACCCAATAAATTCGATTAGGTTGAACATGGTTGTTACAGAAGAGGAAAAGCTACTGCGATAGAAATAAATGAAAAAGTGATTTCTACCTTGTAACAAAAATCCACATGAATAATCCCATCGAAAACTTCACGTTACGAACCCAGCTAAGGAACACGGGTTTGGGTTAAGTGAACATGACTGATCTGCCGATGTCTTGGATTAACACGCAGTCATCTGTATACCTGGGTTTTCAGAACGTGGCGCTTGAGGGATTGTCTTCACGATGGAATATGGCACAGCTTTTCCCGTCTTTCTCGGTCGAGCCGCTAGATGTCGCTTGATTTGCAGCATTGCTCGATACGGTCGCGATCATGCAACATCTGGCAGCACGACTGAGAAAGACGCAAAACGCCGTGCATATTCTATCGTGAAGACACGACCCTCACGCGCCTCGTTATGAAAACCCAAGTATAAGTTGATCCCACCTTGCGGCGAACGAAGTTCTCTTTAACAGTTGCATCGTCCTGTTGATGTCATGTAGATCATTCCTCTCTCCGCACCTCCAATATGCAATATCGAGAAAGCTTAAGCACTCAAGTCGATGAGAAGTACGTTTTGAAGAATTGTATTTTTTTTTATAAATGTATCTGAAAGGGTTATTTTAATAATTATTTAGTTGTATGCTAATGTTTCACTGCACGTACGTTCTCCCATCTTCATTATTACTTAGAGTTCTTTATTTAAATTGTGTATAAGTGGCATTCCAGATGTAGATTAGGAGATGATAGTTTGTGTATGCGTGGGTGTGTAACTATAACATGAAAATGCGACGCGACGTCACCAAAACAGCCAAGATCATTTACATTTTGAGCCTTATGTTAAAATGTTGAAAATTTTCAGATTTTCTACGTACCCGCAGCACCGTCGGTCACAAAGGTGCAGAAACTCGAAATCCATTTCTAACTAAATTAACTCTTTGATATTCTGTTAAATTGAATTTCACGAGAATTGTATTACAGTTTCCTATTAAATGCTTAGCACTATCAAAATATTATCCCATGCACGGCGGCAGGCCCTCTTTGATTGATTGATTTTTTCGTGTTTCCGGGCGCGTCAACTGCTTTGGTCATTAGTCTCGTAAGTGCATTGCTTGTTCTTTTCTCGGGATATGGCGGTAATCTTCCCCGTTGAATGGCGAGATCCAGCGCCGACCTACCATCGGATAGAGACGGTTGCTCCCTAACCAGGACTCACCCAACAGCGGGGCACCGCCCCAGTCGGGACAAGCTCTAAGCGCCCGACCGGTCTCCCGGAATATATGGTAGTGTAGTGTAAGTGTGTGTAAGGGGAGTGGAAAGGACAGGGAAGAGGAAGGAAAGATCGCGCGCGGTCCGTAGCCCATTTGGCAGGGTTCTGCTCCGGCATTCGCCTCGTGTTGATCGAAGAAACCACGGAAAACTCCCGATCAGAGCAGCCGGCCGCTGGAATTCTTCGCCAGACAGCGACTGAATTCGACCTAGCTGAAAAGCTAGTGTCGAAAATCCTGCCGCCGTCAGGACTCGAACCTAGGACCTCCCAGTCAGAGGCGCTGCAGTGACATCAGTTCATGTACTGAGCTACCGCTCCCGGTCCCTCTTTGATGTAATGCACACTTTGGTTTGAGCGTACCCGTTCGGACTCAGAACCCAGTATGATACAGTTTTCTCTTTTACAACAAATATTCACAAAGTTAAGGAATGTTTTCACGGACCCAAAAAGTACCACCAGAAACACTTCAATTGTCAGCCGTTATTTCTAACTTGGTTGGCTTGATAAGTTAATAGAATACAAATGCAGACATTACTGTCGACAGTGAATACTAATGGATTATTTATATTTCGCACGGGCGAGTCTAGGCTCACAATTATCTCATTTTACATTTATAGTCAGCACCTGCCTACCATACGAGAGGCCGTTAAAACTTCTGAAGCAAGCTTCGTACTATCGCTAACAGCATCTTCGATAGGCATATTAACTTTTATAGGAACCCTGTTTCTGAACAAAAACGATTAGTACACTATAGTATTAATACGGGGTAATAAAACGAAATTATGTGACCTGTCAGTTTTCAGCGCGTCATATAAAGTCTTGTGTGTTATTGAGATCACGAACGATCTGTAATCGTCGTTTTCTGCAAAACAGCTTCCACAAACAAGCACGTTTAATAAACCTCGATTTCAAGTGTGGTTTGAAAACGCAGTGTTCGTAAGATACAGTCAAGAACATTGATTATTCTGCTACGGCTTCTACGAACTGAGATTCGACGCTCGAAACCCAACACGACAGCGCACATTGAGAGAATTATGGAAAATTTAGTGTCACAGAGGATACTGGCTCAACTGTTACAGAGCAAGAGATCTGACCTATTACCGTTGAGATATAGCTCTACACAGTGGATACTAATGTTTCTTAATCCAACATTGAGATACATATTAATACAACAATCTGCATGTCTATTTTTACGTTACCAGGGCCCGACAATAATAGCTTTTGTCGAAAATTCGCGTTTTCCGGCGCACGATTACAATACTTTAGCTCCTTACATTCGTATAATTGAGAAAGTAAAAGGCAGGTATGATGGCATTCAAAGGAAAGGATATGATTGATGATTGTAGATTTATATTAACCCGTGCTCTGCGTGATTCACACAGGGGCACATGAATCACAAAAAAGTATTTAATATTATAAGATTTGCTGCTGAATCATCGTTTTATTGATAATTTTACTTTTTAAAATGTTCATTAATTTGCATGTTTAAAAATATTTATCACGTGTAAATACATGTTTATTAAACAAGGTGGCATTATATGAAGCAAGAAACATCGTTTTTAATTTGATCTTACAGCTTCATCTATCACTCACAATTTCTTTAGTTTTCTCTGCTTGTCGGTTTTTGTTTTAAACTCAGAACTCCGATGAAGACATGTATCAAATAACATCTTAGATATTTTAGTGTTTTACAAATAATAACGTGAATACATGCTTATATTTATTGAATTAATTTTATAATAACCTGGAAAACATGGGTTATCTAGAGAAGGATGTTGAAAACATTCAAATAGTAAACACAATGTTAATATGGTAAACATTAACATTGATTATTTGAAATTTTCCTTAGGGGTAAGTTATATTGGTTAAACTTTTTTAACGATTGAACATTACATACCTTGAATGGCCCATCGGCACATCGGCGGCTACAATTAATTCGAATTTGGCGCCGCACTTTAAAACCTATCGTTATAAAAATTCCTTGCCGCTAATTAACAGCAAAAAACATGCATTTTAATCGTCCCGCGTCGAACTTATAATATTTTTTCTCCAAAAACGGCGTGTTTGCTTCCAGAGGGAAAGACAAAAACATCTTTCGCGGGAAACTTTGGAAGGACAAAAACAGTTGAAGAGTTGAAAGGTTTTCGTAGAAGCTCGCTAGGTCGCGCCAGGTACCGGAGACACTGTAGAGTGCCAACATCCCGAGAATTAAGTCCTCCAAATGAAGGCGCGAGAGAATAGCATTATTTAAAAAGAAAGTGATCGAACGCAGTTTCCCGGTTACTGGACTCGCCTCGCGCGAGTAAAACACCGTTAAGATGCACGTATATATGCTTCCGACCTTCGAGCATAGAATACATAGAGGCGCCATAGTCGCTTCCTACCCCGCGGAAAGTTGAGGCAAGCATGAAATGACTCCGATGACGTTACAGGTTGGCAGAACACCGGTATCTACGTATGTTAGTCATTGTAGACTATCTTTCCGTCCCAATTTTAAACGAATTTGTGTACATAAGCTAATTATTTCTACATCGTTTGTAAACAAGTGAAACCCAATAGTCTTCTTTTAATACTTTTGAATAATTTTCAACGCGACATACCTTTTAAGAAACGAAAAATAATGTTCATTGATGGATTTGAAGTACATTTTCACTGCTATTCGTCTCTGTTTTAAACAAGGCAATAATATATAATTTAGTACATCTAATTCCAGGCCTAGAGCGATTTTAGTAATTAAAAAACAACAACAGGATTTATCTCCCCCTTAGCAAAAGACACTGAAAAGACAAATAAAACTGAATGAATTTTAACTTGATTTATCTAAAAATATAGGTTTTAGAGTTGCAAGTTTTACTTGCGGACCAATAATATAGTATTTGCATTAAGTTTCTTTTCTTCTTATTTTTCTCCTTGATTTTCACATTCCCCTCCCCCATAATTGAAAACATCTTCGCCCGTATTGATAGCAATCTCCAGGTTTAAGCATATTTCATTTACTAAAAAAGAAGAGGTAGTTACGGTTACTACATGGTATAAAAAAGATTAAAACTTGTTTTTCTAAGGTTTGAGTATCTGAACATTTAGATATTTATAGATTAAAATTAAAGAGAATACTTGTCTCATTTTTAAATAACACACTTTTTGTGAACAAATCCTGAACATTTTTCATACCTTCTTGGCTGAACATTTTTCATTATAATTCTTAGCCTCATAATGTAATCTTACATCTAAGTACTCACTAACTACCAGATTCATAAGTGCAAACACATGGCTTTCACAAGGTATCTCATGATATGTCAACTCCTTTTTGGTATCGATTGTGCATTTATGAGCACGCCAAGAAACAACCATCTTCACTCGACAGAAAATTGCCCTCACAACGCACAAGAACACAAAATACAGCTGAAAGAAAGTTGGGAAAGTCAATATCCGAACGCTGCAATCCAGCCAATTGCGCTGTTTTTGCCAACCTGTGACGTCACGGAGCAGAGTTATGTTTGCTTCAAAATTATCCGCCCAGGGCGCCTCTATACATTCTATGCTCGAAGCTTCCGACTATTAATTTAATTATGTAGGGTTGGTATTGCGACCTCAGCTGAGACGTTTTAGCGCGCAAACGCATTCTCATTGACGAGATTTTGAAGAAATACGACTTTATGACTCCATGAGGGGTAATTGTTGAAGAATCTTGCAGCCGTGCGTATACACAAAAGATCGCCTCGTCAGTAAAAAGCCGTGGTAATTCACATGAGGGCGGCATTGAAGAAATTACATTTGACTAGTGGTAGCAGTGGGTGTTTGGAGCGCGTAAGAGGCGATAGCAAGCTGAAATGGTATGTCGAATTATAACAGAAAACAATCTTCTGTTCGTCTAAGGAAACACTGACAACAAGGTAAAATTGACAAACTTCTTCCATCATCAACATTTATCACGCTGAGATAAACTAATAGTACTCGAATAATTTTCTTTCAGTACTTTCCCTAGTGGCAAGCTAGGAAGTGGGTATCCACGCTTTACGAGCATCCCCATCCATCATTCTGTTGCTCTCCCAAACAATTTACAGAAGCTATTTTGCAGCGTTAACGGCCCCTTTTCTTTTGATAAACTACTACGTCCTACCAGTACAGATGGTCGTGGAAAATTCAAGGTTTCGGAAGATTCATTGAGTGGAGAATAGCGTCCAATTTTCGAACTCTGATGATATTTGTGGGATTGAAACTTAAATGTAATCTGTGTTGGGAAGGTAATATAACTGGACCACCATGTTCGTTCTAAGTTTTTTCACTGGAAAATGCCACAGCATTGATATTTAGGAACTGTAAAAAAAATGCTAAATCCCTTTGAAGTGTTTTAACATTTTTTTGTCTACTGTTAGTAGTAACAACTTGTTATAACCAAGTATGTATCTTTGTAATATTTTAAGATGCTACAATAATTGAACATTAGAATTATTTATTTTTAAGCATTTAAGAATTAACGAAATTTCATTGAAATGTTCGCCAATCTAAAAGGTTTTAAGAATAATTCTTAATATTGTTTTAAAATATGTTTTAACAACGCAAACAAATACAATTTTGCAATGAAATTTCATTGCGGATGAGATATCTCATCTATTAAATATGGTAGTTTAACTTTAGCCATTCTTTTTATATGTATTAAAAATTTGCAATGATATTTCACATTGCAATGGAGGTTCCCTAGTGAATTTCTGTTAGTTAACGTTAGAATATAAAAAACCCGAATTTTACTGGATTTATAAAGAACATTTCTTTTTTAATTCGCAATGATACTTGTGAGGTCCGCTAGCGATCTTTAATTTTGTAGCGAAAAGTCTGTTTGCATGCACTTATTAATGTAGAGGAAGAGAGAATGTAACGTGATTTTATTCCGATAATGCATAAATTGAGCATATGTATTCGCATTCGAATTATTTAGCATAAAAACATCAAATTAACAGTTTTAGAATGATGATCCGGAATTATATAATGACAAATTGAATTGAAAATATTAACTTAAAGTTTATATATGTGCATTTAGAAATTTCTATATTTGTGAAAATTAAGTATTATTTTGTGGTGTGTGCATCTACTCGTGTGATCTGTCAACACAAAAAAACTGAATATTTCTTTGTGAAAACCTTAACACTCCATTCATCCAATTCAATACAGTTCACAGCAAATAGTTAATAATATATTTCCCTATTCTTTAATGGTAATGGCTAAACAAGAGAAACAAATATATTCTGACTTTCGGTTTTAACAGAAGCCTTTAAAAAAAATAATCAGCTTTTCCGTTGCTCAACACCCCAGTGACAGAAAAGCAGAAACAATCGTTTCGATGTCATGCACCTTGAAAAATATTTTTTTATAATTAATTTCCTCCCTATTTGATAAATATATCGACTTGCAAATTGCGGAACTAAAAAAAGAATATGTAAACAAAATAAAAGTTATACTCATACGCGACGTGAAAAGTCGGATTTAGCGTAATTACATTTGGCGACAGTATTTACTTACAAGCAAATGCATTTTAAGCGAATGTGGCAGATAAGAGCGCGACATTGGAGAACTGCTTTTTCTTCATTCTTCTGTAGAGCGAATGAATTAAGTGCAACAAATGGGGTAATTGTAAGATATTAATTTCTTATATACAATTTCATATACCTCGGGAACGAAATATGATAGCATCGATGGGATTCCGGAATTTTGTATCGCGCTTACAGGCCATTCAGATGAGACAATTAAGCAATTTGCAACATTTGCATATCTGAAGAGGGGAGAGTCTCCCGATGTCCCAGAGTCAAAAGCAGGGAATTAACAATTTTGTAACAATTTATAATTTTATAAACAAATTCGAAATATGCGTTAGAACGACCGGGAAAGCTCCACAAATTGTTCCTGAAATGAACATCTCAAAATAGCAGTTTGATAGGAGTTACAAATCGATTACTAAAAGTTAGAATAATCATTGCTAACATACTAAATATTTATTGGTTTATTGACTAATTCTGGGCGGACAGCATGGCTCAGAAATTTTTTTTCGTCGCGGCGTACGCGCAGGCAATGTCTTTTCTTCAGCAGGAATATATGACGATATTCCCGCCTTGTACGTAAACGAACTAGCCCCTTCGCCCTGAGACAGCGTCCTTTCTACCCCTTGAGATATCACACCAAGCAGAAACAACTGTGCTTCTACCATTAGCGATTGGTCAATGATTCCCTCCACCTGCCCGCCCTCTAGGCGCGGGGTGTTTGTCGTTTGTCGGCGTGGTTGGGAAGATAGAATTTCGCCGGTAAATTTTTGTGAGGGGGATTGTACATTTGTTTGAAAATTTTAGTGGGTTTTCCTGTCCACTCGCATTACAAAGTGTAAAGATTTTCACGCCTTCCCAACAGTAAAGTTGGCGTGCTCTCCCCATCCAAGTTGTTCATTAACTGTAACCCACAGATATTCACAAATAGTCTCTTATGGAATTATCTTGCCCCCAAACAAATACTTAACTGTCCCTTTATTTCTACTACGCGTAAAACTTTTGCATTTATTTGGATTTCCTTCATTCTATTGATTTCCGTCCATTCTTTCAAACATCGCAAGACGCGTTGTAATATATCTTTAGCTGATGCTTTCTCAACCTACAGGCAGTCGCCGTAAAGTTTCATTTTTGAACCTATTCTCTTTGTTCCGTCATTTACTTACACCAAATATAGTAAAAATCCAAGTATACTCCTCTGGAGAACCCCAGTCGTTACACTGTTTCCGACCGGCTGTTTTCCATCCTCACTCGCTGGTGCCGCAAATCCGTAATCCATAGTATCACTCTCTAGTCTAGTCTAATGTCCTCTTCTGTTTACTTTTTCAAGTAGTCTGTTATGGGGGTCAAGATCAAAAATTAAATTTTTCAAAAATTTAAACCTTCAACTCGAACCATTTGGACAAGAGTTTGTTCAATTTAGAAAGACCCTATATACGGTTTAGCGGCTACCAGTGTTTTGAAAAGAACACATTTTCGGTATCAGGGGACCCCAAAACGTGTATTTCCGTTTAAACCTCGAAATCGATTTCCGCAGCAGTACATACCTTACACTTTACTATGTATATGCGTACGTATACGACAAAGTAAAATCGACTCAGCCTTCAGAACCTCACATTGCTGGAAACAAAATTAACTTTAAAAATGCCAAAATTTATTCGTGAATGAATTTTTTGAAGTTACCAGAAGGTCGGGCACATCAAAGCTCCTAAGTTTGGCCAGCAATGTGCAAGCAATTGTTTCCGCAACTCCGACTTTGCCAGTGACCCAATGAACTTTCCTTCGTCCACCAGAGCAGGTCGAGGTCGCCACGTGCGCGCTTGACCGCACACTGTTTGCAATTGCACGATGCATTAACGGGAGACTGTTAGGCCCCGCTGCCGCTGATCGCTCGGCCGACGCGCAGCCAGCAACACAAACAGAAAGCCAAGGGGGCGGGGCCGGCGCAGGGCGCAGCCCTCGGACGTCAGCGGCGGTGCAGCGGCCTCTTGGCGCCCAACGCAGGCGGAAGCTGGCATCCGGATCCGGTGGGATATCTGCCTCGTGTTGGTTGGTTGTTAGTGATTCCGGGCGCGTCAACAGATTAGGTCATTAGTCCCGTAAGTGTGGTGCATGTTTTTTTTCTCAGGAGATGGCGGTGATCTTCCCCCGCTGGATGGCGGGATCCGGCGCCGACCTACCGTCGGCTAGTGGGGTTTCCCCCTAACCAGGACTCTCCCACCAGCGGGGCACCGCCCCAGCCGATACAAGCTCTAAGCTCCCGACCAGTCTCCCGGCATATATGGTAGTGTAGTACATGTTAATGTAACTGTGTGTGTAAAGAGTGAGGATAGGACAAGAAAGAGATAAGATATTTCTCTAATTTCTTGTAGTATAATTTCTAACATATCTATTGAATTAGATGGTTCATCGTTGTTTTTATTTTTATCGGTGTTCTTCGACTTCTATACCCGGTTGACTTTTTCCATTCTCCCGTTAGATGTCATCGTTGTAAGCTATTGCAGTAGGCCCTCGAAGCACTCTTCTGATTTCTCTTGTAGTTTTTCTTGTTCCGAGGTAACGCACTCGTTTCGCCTATGACACCGTACTCGTCCGTTGTTAGGGAATTTGTCTTATCGCAAGCGACTTTTGCCCTTAATCACCGACTGGCTTCTTTAATTCTCTTTGCCGTTTTTGCTGTTATTTCTCACTCCCGTTTTCTGCCTTTATGTACACTACTATATCACACTGAATGGTGCTTTTTAAATCTCTTTGCTTGTTGTATTGTTCTCGTCACCTTGATCTAAGGTCTAAAATGTAAACTATGGAAAATGTAATTATCGCATGGACGTATGTACTGAAAAGCGACAAAGGCTGTTTTCATTTCTTTTTGTTTTGGCAACTGTTCTTACTGTTACCAGAATTAACATCGCAATAAGGCGATTAGGTTCTTGTTATTGATTTATGCTTGCAATAAAAAATAAGGATTCCAGATATTCCGCCATTTCAATCGTGCATCTACATTGTGACCTTTCGCCATTATTTTCAATGACTTGAGCTATTATTTACATAATTTTACATTTATTTGTTTTATTTTAATTATTTCACGACTTGTAGTGCTTTTAGTGAAATTTCTTTTTCTTACATTACTTTTTTCAGTGACTATTTAGTGTTGATCAGTTATTTAGATTTTGGTATTTTAGTTTAAGGTTCAATGATTTTTTTGTACAATTAATTTATTACTTGCTCTGTTTCATTATATTGAGTTAATTTAAAGTTAGAAATGTCTCAACCCTGGGTATATATACCTGTTTTGGGGTAAAAATCACATTAATTTTAAATTAGCTTCAATGGAAATAAACATTTCTGGTTATGGAAAAAATTAATCGATGAAGGGACTCGTCACCACATTTTTGTTACACCATTGGCGGCAAAATTACTGGAGGTAAGTGAATTCCATATGTGTTACCAGTTCTATATTTTTAAACTGTTTATAAGAGGATTTTCCATATTTATAGATTCATTGTTGTTAATGATTATTAAAATAAAATAGTAATAAATACAATTATATTTTATGAATTTATTGTGTGTATATAGGTGGGTGTGATCTCAGTTGCATGTCATGATCAGTTGCAGCATCACAAGCAGATGCAAAATATAAAACAAAAACATTTCAGCTCATCTGAAAAGAATGTTCTCTGTCACTGGCACTAACACATTTGCTAAGAATGCTACTGCAATCAAAATCTGCAAGACTTTAACACCAGGTTATCCATAGAAATGTTTAATAATTTATTTATTGTTTACATTATTTGATAGTTTATCAAACCATTATCTATAATTTATAATATGATCATTATATTTTTGTCTCTGTCAAATGCTTTAAGGATTACTTATTGAAAACTCCCTAATAATAATTCTCCAGCTGTTCATGGCTTATCTCCTATAATTATACAATTCTTATCAGTATTGCATGGCTGTGTTAAAGTGATTCCATGGGTAATTTGAACTGCTTGTTTGTGTATTAGGATTTAATTCAGTTCCATGCCTAATGGAAAAGAGTTGAAGTTGATCTTCAGAATTCTATACATAAATCAATGTATTTACTACACGATTGCATGTAACCACAGTTGTAACTAGCAATGTTACTATAAAAACCTTTTAAAACGACATTTTATTAGTGGTAATTTTCTGGTTTCAATTGATTCAATAAAGTATTTTAATTATTGAATATTGATATTATTTTTTTCAAAAAGTATAGTACTTTTTATTACAAGTCTCCGTTTAATACACTGATACATTTTTATTAGAAGAAATAAGACCTCCAGAGGAAGTATCTGTCCGGTAAGAATGCACTACGTAATTACTTACATCTCGTTGCTAATATTACTTATTTTATTAAAATCCTTCCACTATTTTGTTATTGATACTTTCAAATGTTATTAATACGAGAAATACTAATACTTTGTTAGGACTTTTAAAATGTGTAATTAATACAGAAGTTTGTCAAGAGATCACTTTTAAGGTTATATTTTTATTGGCACAAAACACTCGTCAATTCCATTACTCGAAAACAAAGACTTATTTTGATTAGTTCAATCACTCAATTCACGCTCGTTTACGGATGAAATGTTTCACTCTAACGACAGAAGGATTATTACATAACAAAACTACTTCGATGACAGAGTCTGACCCTGGCAGACGAGGACAACAATCAACGGTGTGATTTCTATCAATGGGGGGACGGTCTGATTCATAGTTTCAAAAGTTGATTGTTCTGACCGGAAGTGGGTTCAGAAGCCACATTGAAAATTCAGTCCTTGCCGTTAAATGAATTAAGTCTCAGTTGCACGTAATTGCCTTATTTTACGCATGAACAAAAACGCATAATTGCACTGTCCAGACATCTTGTGTCTTCACCCGTTTCTCGTATACGTAGTATAAACTAAGTAATGTAGTGATGCAAAACTTGAATGTAAAGGTTTAAAACATTAATGAAAAGATTTTGAAGAAAATGTAAGTTTTGGAGATCCCTCGTGTTTTATAACTCGAATTTTCTAATACTTGATTATAATTGCAGAATTCTTTCTTAACCTTATTGTACATTAAAAAAATTATTTTTATATAGATCATTTCTTACTCCATGGAATATAAGCATTATTTAGGGGAGGGAATATAACAGTTTTTGACATTAGCAATACCCCAATACATCTATTTATCAGAAGAAAATTATTCAATGGAGTTTTGTGCCCCTGCGAATTACTGCGACTCTAACTCTCGCCCCGAACCTTAAGGTTGAAGAACTGCACGCTAACCACTGAACTACGAAAGGCCTTATGTGCCCCTTTCTCCCAACGCGACACCACCCATTTCTTCATCGATCCATCGTTCGCCCTGTCTTGCTACCACAGCGGAGGTGCTCCGGTTACCATATTTATAACCTGCTATCGCCTGTTCAGCCACCCCACCAGCGGCGAAAAGACCCCGCCCCTTTCTCGCGCCCACAATAATTCTATCGGCGGCTCCTTCCTCGCTCGCACCCGGCCCGGAAATTTTCCAGGAGTTATTTGTTATTTAAATGGCCTTCCCTGCGGCTCGCACCCTCTCTCAATGCGGCACGCACACTCGACCGATGAGCACATTCTCCCTGCGCTCAATGGCTGATTGGTGGGTTGTTAATGATTCCGGGCGCGTCAACAGATTTGGTCATTAGTCCCGTACGTGTAGTGCACGTTTTTCCTCGGGAGATGGCGGTGATCTTCCCCAGCTGGATGGCGAGATCCAGCGCATACCTACTGTAAGCTGGTGAGGTTTCCCCCTAACCAGGACTCTCCCACCAGCCGGGCACCGCCCCAGCCGGGACAAGCTCTAAGCTCCCGACCGGTCTCCCGGAATATGTGGTAGTGTAGTGCATGTTAGTGTAAGCATGTGTGTGACGGGAGAGGATAGGACAAGGAAGAGGAAGGAAAGATCGCACGCGGGCCGTGGGCCGCTTGGTAGGGTACAGCTCCGGCATTCGCCTAGTCTTGATCAGAGAAACCGCGGAAAACTACCGATCAGAGCAGCCGGCCGCTAGAATTCTCCTCCAGACAGCGACTGAATTCGACCTAGCTGAAAAGCTAGTGTCGAAAATCCTGGAGACCGGGAAAATATTCCGGGAGGCCGGTCGGGAGCTTAGAGCTTGCCCCGGCTGGGGCGGTGCCCCGCTGGTGGGAGAGTCCTGGTTATGGGGAAACCCCGCTAGCCGACGGTAGGTCGGCGCCGGATCTCGCCATCTAGCGGGAGAAGATCACCGCCATCTCCCGAAAAAACATGCACTACACTTATGGGAATAATGACCAACGCTGTTGACGCGCCCGGAAACACGAAAAATTCAATCAATCAACAAACTACTAGTATAATAGTTCTTTATAATCCCGCTCTTGTTATCCGCAGCGGCGGGCAGCAGGGGCTGCTGGATGCGCGTCGCAGCCAGAGCTCGGAGCGCTTGGAGGCCGGCCCGGGCTCAGGCGGACGGGGTGGCGCGCAGCGAGGCGCGACCCTGGGGGAGGGGGTGAGCCAGGTGACGCCTCTGGGGGAGAGCCACCTGTCAAACCGCAGCATGTGGTCAGTCACGATCGCCGACGGCCAGTGGCCTTGATTATGGCGGCGGCATATCTTTTCTCTTCTAAAGGACGTCCGTAAAGTTAGCACAGCGAAGTACTGGAAATTGCTCGAAACGTTTCCTAAACATTGTCGCTAATAGGTTTCCACAAAAAAGAAAATCTGACAATCTAAAACTAATCTTAGAAACGTGAATTTTTTGAAAACTACGCGTTTTACGTAAATTAATTAAAATATTTTAAATTACATAAAAATTTAAAATAATTATTGTGGTATGGATAGTCGATATTTATGAAGGTGCAGAATATCTCGACTCGAAAGGTCATGATGTCGAATTCAGCTTCGAGCGTGAATATTTCTAAATTGTAACTCGGTGGGCCTCTCTCCAGCACATACTGTATATCATCTGTCAACTCTCTTTATTTCATTACCTTCACGCTTTCACTTCAGTTTTCGTGATCAATCTTCATGTTGTAGCGGTTGGTGTGGTGCCGCAGGGTCCAGCGAGGGACGTGTTCAAGGCTCATTGTCAGGAATCGAACATCACAGACCGGGAGCGGTAGCTCAGTGCATCAACTGATGTCACTGCAGCGCCTCTGACCGGGAGGTCCTAGGTTCCCACTCCCCACGGCGGCAGGATTTTCGACACTAGCTTTTCAGCTAGGTCGAATTCAATCATTGCCTGGAGGAGAATTCTAGAGGCCGGCTGCTCTGATCGGTAGTTTTCCGTGGTGTCGCTCATCAACACCAGGCGAATGCCGGAGTAGTACCCTACCAAACGGGCCACGGACCGCGCGCGATCTTTCCTTCCACTTCCTTGTCCTATCCTCTCCCCTTACACACACACTCTTACACTAACATGCACTACACTACCACATATTCCGGGAGACCGGTCGGGAAGCGGTGGGCGGTGCCCTGCTGGTGGGAGAGTCCTGGCTAGGGGGAAAGCCCCACTAGCCGACGTTAGGTCGGCGCCGGATCTCGCCATCCAGCGTGGGAAGATCACCGCCATCTCCCGAGAAAATAACATGTACTACACTTATGGGACGAATGACCAAAGCAGTTGACGCGCCCGGAAACACGAAAAAATCAATCAATCAATCCAACACCACCGGCATTTGTGGCATGATGTGAATTCCAAATTTGTATTATGGCATGAGGATAACTCTCAATATACCTTGCATCATATATCGCGAATTACAATCGTCTTTCTAATTATTTTTCTTATCCCTGGAAATTGTGATTGTAAGTAATACCACTTGTTCACGGCGCAATGGTTCTTTGCGAACACCGCGATGTGCATTATAACGTGTATCCCTACAACTAACCCCGTGTGAGCATTTATGAGCTCACGAGTCGCTTGAGTTTGGTAAATAAAGTAGGTATTGGGATGATAGGCTTATGAGATGAAATTTTTTAGAACTATATTACTTCTGATTTCAGGTACAACACGTAGGTTCACTGTTATTCAGTCAATCAAGACAGTGTCCTCTTAAAATGTTTGAGCAGAACATATTACTTACGGATTATTTACAAATTATTTTGGAAGTCTCAAACATCTTCAGTAGAATTGAAAAATAGAAAAATTAAGTTCCATTTTCTCACATATTGTTTATTAAATTGATCAAATTAAAAATAATGGATCACACTACGTACTATTAAATGAATGTGTTTATTTACATTTCAAATTTATTAACCATGATAAATGAAGAAAAACACCAAATGTTTCAGGAACATACCATTTTTGCACAGACTTCAAATTAAAATAAATTATAAGAGCATTTCAGAAAATTAATTGTAAAATTAAATTTTTTAAATTGTTCAAGGCCTTGAATGTCACAATTTTACTAAATATTAGAATAAAAGTTTAGAGAAACATTTTTTTAAACGATGATGAATGCTTAAAAATCATGAGATCACCAAAATTGATGTGTTTCCAAAAGACAACGTACAGACTTATAGTGATTGCAGGTTCCAATTGAGAAAATTCTCCTCTGGCTCGCTGGTGTCTTCTCAGTATGAGCATTCCGAAAACTGGTATGCTGGGTGCGTTGGAAATATTGCTCGTACAGCCCCATCTCTTATCCTTGGTAAAGACAAGTTTTCTGTTACCATCTTCCAATTTACCTCATCGAAATAGTTCAGTATAATATCTTTTTTTTATTTATTTCTATCTGCTCGACCAGATGGTCCTACAGAGTTGTGAATACACATACACATATAATTCTTGGAAAACTTTCTAAGTTGATTGTCTTATTGAGGTGTTAAACCACAAAGAAAGACATACATTTTATGTTTTATGGTTAGGTGAGAAAGGAAGATAGTTTGAGTTTGATATTGTTAAGGTTAGGAGGGGGTGTTAAATAAAATATTATGAGAGGATATGTGGGGAGATTTGAATCAGGGGGTTCTGAAAATATCTTTGGGAAAACGAGATTTTATTCTGTTCGGAGTATTGGCTTGTTGGCCAAGGTGAAAAAAGGAAGTGCTTGGGCAAGATGGAAGAAGTGTATAAAATTTAGAGGATAAGCTTATTAAATAGTCTGAGATGTAAGGCATTTGAAGTTCACGATGAATTTGACTGTTAGGAATGAACCAGGGTGCGTTAAGAAATCTGCGAAGGCATTTATTTTGAAAAACTTGAATTTTGTTAGTATTGCTAGGAGCAGTGTTTAACCAGGCAGGGCATGCATATGTTAGTGTGGGTCTTATAATACTTTTATATAGTAGTAATTTGGTTTCAAGTTTTAGTGAAGATGTCGGATTTATGAGTGGATACAATTTAGAAGCTTTTGCTGTAGCTTTTTGTATGTTAGATTTGATGTGATCTTTCCAGGTTAGTCGTCTATCAATTAATATTCCTAGGTATTTGGCAGGGGTAGAGTTGTTTAGCCAGGGTAGTTGAGAGTTATTGATAGTCAATGGAGGTGGATTTGTTGGTTTTCTGAGAGTAAAGATTTTTGCTTGAGTTTTTGCTGGATTGATTATATAATATCTTCAGTATAGAGATAGGCAAATGCAATATATTTCAATTTCTTTTCAAGTAATCAAATCCCATCCACGTGATCACTGCAAGCCTCTTTTCATTGAGCTAAGAATCTTACCATCGCCTTGCTTATTTATTTACGAGTCTGTAATACTTGTCAAAACTAACTTACTTAACGGTGGGAACATATTTTCATGTAATAAAGATATTTATAGTTACAACACTCGACGTAGAAATCATGTTCATCAAGTGTCAGTATCAACAGCTCACTACAAGAAATCCACATACAATCCATGTGCGTTATTTCACAACCCATTGCCAGATGAAATTAAACAATTAAAATTGGTGCACAAATGTAAGTTAAAAGTAAAATCTTTTCTGCTGCAAAACTGTTTCTATACAATTAGATACTATACTAACCGTCTGAAAGAAAAATAATGTTTACTTTAACAAAACAATGATATAGTATAATGAATTAGTTTACATTTACATTGTATAATTTTAAAAAAAGTCTTAAATGCCTGTAACAAGTAATGTACTTCAGATAACTACTAGATTCAACCCCGCTTTCGCCCACCTGGACTGGAGTACGAGACACGACAGTGTATTTTTTTTAATTTTTATATTACGTCAAAAACACAGTTAAAACTGCATATGACGTGCTATGGGGAGAAGTGAATTGTGAGCACATTTTCAAACTCCTGTGATCCCTACACTCTCATATACTACTTGAATTTAAAAAAAAAGCTCCCATGTAATTAAATCTATTTTCAAGGATAAATAAGCAATAAATTTTGGGCTCTTATCCATGTTGTCCTTCGGAATAATACGTCCTGCCGCGACAATTGGATTCTTGGATTACTGGATTCTTGATTTTTGGATTTTGGCTCAATAAATGGTTATTTGAAGTTGCAATTTCTCATTTCAAAACGGATGTAAAACAGGAATGCATACATTATAAAATGCAGCTATTAATTTCTCTTTTGTGTAGTATGCACAGTAAATTTATGGAATCGACCAACTGTGGTCTTGTGGAAATCACTCTTTTATGATTAGATAAGCTGTTCAGTCGACTGCAAAATTGAATTTTAACCGGAAATAAATGCAGAGTAAAATACTCGAAAAATAAACTGCAATATTAAAATAGAATGTGCGTATATTATATATTTTTAATTGACGTAAATAAAATTATTTTCAATTTTTAATTCACTTGTACGGTATATTAAGCAGAGTAATATAATTCGAACTAACGTCGGAAATTTTAATATTCAGGCAGTAAAATAAAATGGAAACCAAGCACTATTAAAAAAATCCCAACACAAAATTTAATTCGTTTCCGTTGTGACTACAAAACAATGATGTTCATTTTTTTGCAATTCGCGAGCACTAACAGCTTGGTACATTTGTCAATCACCGACACGATCTCAAAATCTTGAGAATTTGGTAGCTAACATCTAAAATTTTCAGCGTAGCTGGTAAACTTTGATCTCTATGTTTGCTGCCAAAGAGTGCGACAACAATGAACTCAGAAATAGCAAGCAAAGAAAGCACGGACATTTCGTTAAACCAGATTGTTGACCCACCAGAAGCATCGTAAGAACTTTTAAGTCGCCACAAACTTGCCAGTTGGGTTCATTGTAGTTTTATCACAATAACATTAGTTGTAAATATGCGATTGATTCTATGAGTATCATTGAATAGGCAACAGGCACTGAACCAAAATCGTTTCCATTATGAAGAAGAACAAACTTTAAGCATCGCTTGAAAAGACGAATGAATAGTCCCAACACACTTGGATCATAGTTTGGAAGTTCAAGTTTTAGAAAAATCACCAGGCCATCCCAGATACATCAGGCCCATGGGGGATAGGTTAAATGGCTGTCTGAACAACTGGATACACAATGTGCTTTTTTATTTTTGAATTGGACTCCTTTACATTACACGAACAGAGGTCGCAGTCATTACTATAATTTGACTGCTCTCTCTTCAAACCACAGGTATTCTAATAGATAGCGACAGTTTTTTGCCGTGACCCAATGACGAAAATATTAAATGCATATTCTACATACTTTGTTGGTTACCCAATGTTTACTTTGGTCACCAAGTTTTGATTCCAATACAGGCAAAATATGATTTTGTAAAAAAAGTCTGTAATATTACGCCTCATCTTAGGCCAAGTGTATTTCCCACATTCATAACAAAAGTGCTCTGGATCATTTATACATGAGCTATGCGACATGGTAAATATACTTTCGTACTGGACTACACATTCATCACATTCCACTCCACAATATAGCTTGAAACTGATTTATTTTGCAAATGACATATAATATTACAATGTGAGTGAAACTAAGAGTATTAATATACAAGAAAGTTTTCATAAAGATTAGATAAGAATGTGTCTGTCACCAGGATTGGCTAACTACATAGAATAACAGTAAGGATGGACGTTATATCACTCTATCTGCCTGAGGCGCTTGCACCTTGCATCAGACAAGAATCATCTGGTGCCCTCGGTGTTTACTATAAGCACATTATAAGCATTCTAAGTAATGTAATTTAAGTATAATATAAGCATTGGATTTTCAAATCCTTACATCATAAAACTGCACAGTATTGCTGTTTATATAATTACTCTTTGGACATATGAAAATGCTGTAAAAAAATAAACTAAAATGTTTAAAAAATTAAATGGTACGTGATAGGAACTTTCTGGCCTTGAATTTGATTTCTATACGTTAAAAATACTCCAAAAACATGAAAGTTTCAGGGGCAGCTATTTCATCCCAGATTCGTGTAATTATATAATTACGATGTAGAGTAATCTACTTTCACCTAATGCAAATCAACCTCAACTTGATAAGTATTGGTAAACAAATTAAAAATATCACTCAAACTTTTCACATAAAATAATGCTTAAAATATGAAGGTTACAATGAAACATTAAGCTGTGACATCTCAAACCAACGGACCGGTAGCGGTAGCTCAGTGCATCAACTGATGTCACTGCAGCGCCTCTAACCGGGAGGTCCTAGTTTCGAGTCCTGACGGCGGCAGGATTTTCGACACTAGCTTTTCAGCTAGGTCGTATTTAGCTGATATCTGGAGGAGAATTCTAGCGGCCGGCTGCTCTGATCGGTAGTTTTCCGTGGTTTCTCCGATCAACACCAGGCGAATGCCGAAGCAGTACCCTAACAAACGGGTCACGGACCGCGCGCGATCTGTCCTTCCTCTTCCTTGTCCGGGGGCTTAGAGCTTGTCCCGGCTGGGGCGGTGCCCCGCTGGTGAGAGAGTCCTGGTTAGGGGGAAACCCCGCTAGCCGACGTTAGGTCGGCGCAGGATCTCGCCATCCAGAGGTTATAACTATAACTGGGTTAGGGCACAGGCAGGCGGGGAGTTCACTTAGTTTTTTAGTTTTTCTGTTCTCTTAATTTAGTGTTTGGTCTTTTTTTAATATAAATGTTTGTGTTATACGTTTTTGTATGAAGCAATAAAAATAAACTTTGTTATTGCAGAGCAACAAATTCGTGTTACTATTTGAATCTAATAGAAAAACAGATATATTACAAAACAACATTCTCGTTGGAATTCACAAAAGCTCACAATGGACAAACTCCGCTTCAACTTCATAGTTGGCAGCAAAGAAGATGGAAAAACAAATCTAATATGCATAACCTCAATTGGCACACCGGATGGCCGTGAGTACTCTATTCCAGAAAATTATCAAGCAATAGGTAACCACACAGCGATTATGAAGACCTCAGCATATGCTAAAGTATCAAAAACACTTGTAAAAAGACATCAAATAAGAAAGGTATGGATTAATTTAAATGAAGAGTTGTCTGAAACATACTTGGACGAAGGAGAAAATATACAATTCGCTGATATCTACTTAGAGGAAATAATTGACACATCACAAAGTACTAAGGTTCAGTCTGACGTCTCAGAACAACCACTAATAAAAATAATAGAAAAATTACTTCAAAATAATCAACAACAATCCGTGGTAAAAAATCTTGGTAAAATTGCCAAAGAATTTACAATCGAAAAATTTAATGGAAAAAATTCAAATGCCAATCAATGGATCACTAGTTTTGAAAAAGAATGTGAACGATTTAATATAACTGAAGATGAAAAGATAATTGAAATTCTAAAATCATTTATGGATAAAGGTGCCATAGATTGGTATGGTTGTACATTATTAAAACTCACTATTGAAGCAGAATGGACAGAATGGAAAAAAAATTTTTGCGATACATTCGCCAGTAAAGGTTGGTCTCCAATAAGATATGCGCTGTCATTTAAATATCAAACAGGTTCATTACTAGATTATGCACTAAAAAAAGAAAAACTCTTACTGGAAGTGAGAAGATCCATTGATAATGGAACACTAATAGACCTAATTGCTACTGGCTTACCAAATTTTGTAGCCGATAGAATTGATAGAGAAATATTGGAAGGAACCGAAGACCTATATAATGAAATAGGTAAATTAGAACACTTAGTTTACAAAAAAAAATCAGAAACAAAAACAAATATATCAGCTAACAAAAACAAAATTGAAAAGACACCTTGCGAAATTTGCAAAGTTAAAGGCAAAGGCACACGCTTCCATCCTGAAGCCGAATGCTGGTTTAAAGATACAGACAACAAAATAAAACATGTCAACAATTCAATATTGGAGGTGGAATTGAACAACAATGATCTAAAAAAACTGGTAGTTCCACCATTAATTAGACTCAAGGTAACATTAAATGACACTTTAGATGTCTCTGCCATTTATGACCCAGGCTCAAATGTTACATTAATAAATTCAAAATTAATACATGTGAAGTCGAAAAGAGATAATATTATGCAAAAAGCTGACTTGAGAACAATTAATGGTGTATATAAAACAGATGGATTGATAACTCTCAAAGTAAGAATATTAAATGCAGAGGAATATATTAATGTTTTCATAATTGATAATGAAAATTTTAAATATGACTTTCTGGTGGGATTAGATTGCATAAAAACATTCAAATTAATACAAAATGAAAAATTAGAGATAGAGAGAAGAAACTCTAATTTTCCAGAGAAACAAGAATATCGAATTAATTTTAATGAACATGTTAACTTAAACGATTTTGAAATCTTAACAAATCACTTAAATCATCATGAAGAAACTATTATAAACAATCTCATAGATAAATATAAAATGATATTTGCAAAAGATAAATATGACATAGGCACAGTAAAAGATTATGAAGCTAGAATAGATCTTAAAATAGATAAATACTGTTGTAAAAGACCTTACAGATGCACAATTGAAGACAAAAAAGAAATAGAGGAACAAATTTCACAATTACTTGATAGAAAGTTAATCGAAGAATCATATAGTCCCTTTGCTGCTCCGGTGACACTAGCATACAAAAGAGATGAACACAAAAAATCAAGACTATGCATAGACTTTAGAGATTTAAATGACATCATAGTTCCTCAATCACAACCATTTCCACTAATCGAAGACTTAGTAATTAAAACAAGAAATTGCAAATATTTTTCAAAACTTGATATAAACTCAGCATTTTGGTCCATTCCCCTACGAATCGAAGATAGAAGTAAAACAGGATTTGTAACACAAGAAGGTCATTTTCAATGGACATGTCTGCCATTTGGATTAAAAACAGCACCAGCTATCTTTCAAAGAATCCTCACCAATATAATAAGAAAACATAAATTATCAACTTTTACAGTGAACTACATTGATGACATATTAATTTTTTCTAAAACCTTCGAAGAACATATTGGCCATCTATCACAATTACTGGAAGCAATAATGAAAGAAGGATTCAGATTAAAACTTTCTAAATGCACATTTGCACTGGATTCCGTGCAATATTTAGGACACATAATAAAACACAACTCAATCTCTCCAATAAAAGATAACTTGATATCAATACAAAATTTTCCTGTACCAAAAAATCAGAAAAATGTGAGACAATTCTTGGGAAAAATCAATTTCTACAATGAATACATACCCAAGATTTCATTTTTTCTAGAACCACTACATAATCTATTAAGAAAAGGACAAAAATTCATATGGTCTGAGGAATGTCAAAAAGCCTTCGAATATATGAAAAATTTCCTCTGCACCCAACCAGTCTTAGCTATTTTTGATCCAGACCTACCCATACATATATACACAGATGCAAGTCTACAGGGCATGGGAGCCGTATTAAAACAACCACAAATACATGATGATCCAAAAAGTGAAAAACCAGTAGCATATTTTTCAAAGAAACTGAACGAATCACAAAAAAGAAAAAAAGCCATTTACTTGGAAGCCCTAGCAATAAAATAATCACTAAAGTATTGGCAACACTGGCTTATAGGCAGACATTTCAAAGTATTTTCAGATCATAAACCATTAAACAAAATGAATATCAAATCTAGAACAGATGAAGAATTAGGTGATCTCACCTACTATTTATCACAATATGACTTCGAAATCATATACCATCCAGGTAAAAATAACTTAGAAGCAGACTGTTTGAGTAGAAACCCAGTACTAGAACCACATGAAGATGAAGATGATAATTTAAAAACTGTGAATTTAATAACAATAGAAGAGATTATTGAGGATCAAAACAAAAACGAAGATATAAAAACTAGCAAACACAGACTAACTTTTAAAGACAACCTGTATTACAAAAATATGAGAAAAAAAGAAAAAATCATATTATCAGAAGAATTTTGTAAGAAGTTTATAGGAAACATACACAAACATTTTTGCCACATAGGGATGAAACAAATGCAAAGCAAAATACTACCTCATTATACATCAAAAAATATTTCAGAAAACATAAAAAAATGTTGTAAAAACTGTGAAGTGTGTATAAAAAACAAATCAAGAGGACAAGACAAAATTGGTTTGATGTCACATCTTGGTCCTGCACGAAAACCGTTTGATGTAGTTTCCATTGACACGATTGGTGGATTCGGTGGTTCACGATCCTCTAAAAAATATTTACATCTTCTTGTGGATCACTTCACAAGATTTGCCTACATATTAACATCAAAAACACAAAACTCATCTGATTTCATCAAACTAACGGAAATGGCACTTAAAGATCATAATATCAAAATACTTCTGACTGATCAATACCCAGGCATAAACTCCAAAGATTTCAAAGATTTTCTAGTAAAGAAGAATATCACTATGATTTTTACAGCGGTTAACGCACCATTCTCCAATGGTTTAAATGAAAGACTTAATCAAACCTTAGTGAATAAAATTAGATGTACAATAAATGAAGAAAAAAAGTATGCATGGACAAATGTAGCACATAATTGTGTAAAAAAATACAATGAAACTGAACACACTGTAACTGGATTCAGCCCAAAATACTTGCTAATCGGTGAAGATACCTCAATATTACCAAAAGAACTGATACAAAATAAAAATGCTAATAATCTAGAGAATGATAGAACAATTGCCCTACAGAACAGTATTAAACACCATGAATACAATAAAAAATTATTTGACAAAAACAGGAAAGACTATGACTTCAATGCTGGAGACCTGGTATTCATCGAAAATGGCAACCGAATGAACCGAAAAAAATTGGATGAATTGAGAATTGGACCCTACAAGATTCAGAAGAAAATATCAAAATCAATTTGTGAAATTGACACAGGACACAAAAAATCAGAATCAAATTTATTTCACATCTCTAAACTCATTCCAACCCCTGCACCAGATGAATAAAAAATCTTTACACAATTTCGCACCAAAGATTTTGTACCAAAACCTTTATTTTGGGGGGGAAGATGTAAGGGAGGTATCCCTCACCTAATTGAGTTTAGCACTTCAATCGAATGATGAGCGGATCGATAGCGTAGATCTCGAACGAGACGCACGCGTGGTTGTTGAAAAAAGTGACTGATTCAGGGACGACAGAAGGTCGTAAATATTTCGCTTTATCAAGAAGCTGCAAATTGAATAATAACATCGAATGTTGTTTCTTTGTTATTGCAGGTAAGATTAAGGATTAGAAATAAATGTTTGTGTTATACGTTTTTGTATGAAGCAATAAAAATAAACTTTGTTATTGCAGAGCAACAAATTCGTGTTACTATTTGAATCTAATAGAAAAACAGATATATTACATATATTTTCAAATTGTTACATTCTATTGTTTAATTTTATGTTTGTATGTTTAATAATTATTTCTATTCGATTTGCATTCTATTGAAGCGTTTATGGTGGACGTAATTTATCCTTGGGGTATCTTGAAATAATTTTAATGTCTTTTGCTGACAGCCCTAGATCAAAATTTTTAACTCATTCTGCTTTCGGTTGTTCATCAAAAAATGTACTGATAGTCTTCTAAGGTATGTATTGAGGTTTTCTATTCTCAGTTTGTTTCTAATTTGTCTATTTGACACAAACCATGGTGCTTTAATTATGCGTCTTACAAATGTATTTTGCACTACTTGGATTTTCTTTTTGGAAGTTACTTTTTGCGGCTCACCCCATTCAGGGCAAGCGTAAGTAAGCGATGGTCTAACAATTGATTTGAATAAACTTATCCCACAATCTATGCTTATTCTAGAGTGAAGTACGAGCGTTTTTATGGGAAGACTGCTACGAGCACATCGGAGGGGAAATGCACCCCGCATACTATTCTGTTTTGCGTTAAACGTTTCTCTCCATTAATAATAATGGAGCATCTGAAAGGCTTATGCATGTCCCAGTGCTCTCATACTCCATACACTTTGCCGTTGAAATTTAAAAAAGGTGAATGCAATTAACCACATCCGTTCCGTTGACATTTATTACAAGCGGTTGCAAGTAAGGTACTTAATGTATACATTCGGCATTTAGGGTCGGATTAATCCAATTTTTGACATGTGTTCCCAGGCCTGGGATATCTTTTAATTTATTATTCCCGTCTAGGGTAAGAGAGACATGGGTCTTCAATGGCTTACTCCTATTAGTTACTAGCTTGTCTGAGCCCTTTATATCGTCACACAACTATAGAAACTGAGACGATTTGTAATTGCACGCTACACCTTCATTTTTTTGTCCTGTCCGGATATTGAACCCGTGAACGCTTTACAGAAAGCTAGCCCACCATCAATGAGGAGCCCACCATCCGAGGAGCATAGTACATAATATGGCAACAAAAAATGTTCGGTCTCGGGTCTCGACGATGTTCAAACTTTAATAATAATAATAATAATAATAATAATAATAATAATAATAATAAATTATTATTCAGGAAGAACGAAAGTTTCAGCACACATGTGTACTGAGACACAATATACAACCAAAATTCTTGCAACCCGAAAAGAAACATAAACAAATTCCATGTTAAAACCGAGTTACAGTACTTTATATTTAGTATTCACCCTTCCACCCAATTGTCGCATTTAAATACACACTTGTTAAAAGCGAAGGAAATATATCGCCATGAAGTTTTCAGTTAATATAACTGGTGTTAAAAATTGAAGTTAAAAATACAAAGATATCGTCCTGTCGTTAAAACTTAAATCTACTTGTATGAATAAGGAGAAAAAATCATTCACTGCCAGTTCTTCAATGCACTTGTTCTTCCAATTTAACAATGAGAAAGAAAAATTTGTGAGCAGCAAAACAATGTAGAATCCCAGTAAAAAGTTTTGGGGTTAAATATTCATTCCCGTGTCATTTGACCGCAAATAGACGTATGCGTCCGTTCCCAACCTCAATGTGGAGTGCGGAAGAACACCGGTTGCATGAAGTTAAAAGCCACGCCCCCTACTTCGTATTCAACGCTTGCACCCATCTGTCCTCACCGCTTCAGCCCCAACCCGCATGCCCATTTCAGCAACGGTCTGGTGCCGGAGGCCGCGAATCAATAAGCGATGCAATTGGGCAGATGGCCTGGCCGCAGCGACCGCCCATCAGAGCCCCCCCCCCCCCCCCCTCCGATCCCCGCCCCACCTCCACTCCCACCTCCACGGTAGCCTCCTCCTCCTCCTCCCACGCAACATAAAATTCGCCCGTTCTCATAGGGCCAGAAATATTTCTCAATTTCTAGCTCCGACTGACTTTCTTATTTAGTCTGTATTTGACTGTTTGACAAGCCTTCTACCTCCCTATTTGTTGCACAAATTAGATTTAGATTTAATTTATTTAGGGTAAATCTAACTTATATGCAGAAGAATAAAAATCTATACTCGTAACAAAAACACTGTACCCTGCAGAATGATATTCACCAGTAAAATTTATCGTCTGACAACGATAAGGCAAAAGTATGTTACTTCAAATTCCAAAATTGAAAATCAAAATGCGCACATTGATAAATAAAGCGATTTGTAGTTTTCCTAAAAATATTTATTTTACGTCACAACTATTTTATGTTAAACCTCAGACATCTCTTTAAAATCTCTAAAGAAAATATTAATATTCTCAACAAATCCTTTGGAGATTTCATTATTTTTTCCACTTAATTAACTCTAAAAACATAAATTATATTAATTAATAATAAGAATACATTACATTTGTAAACATTTTTATGGAATTCCATACATTAGTGTAGATCAGTATATTTCCACTAAAAATGAAGTTGACATCAATAACGCGTCAAATACAAAAAAATAGAATATCAAAAATGTTTCCGTAGTCTTATTGCCTCATGCACTTTTGTGAAACCTGCATTCAAATAGCTTAAACCGTTTCGAATTGGCAACAGGTCTCCGTCATGTAACTAAGTTATTTAAATCAATATGTACGAAATTGGAAAATTCTATTTTTTTAAGCGGTAACGATAACGTATAAACAAGTCATTACATTGTGATAAATCTCTTTCTTGTCATGCTCCACGGTAGGCTAGCTATTCGTAAAATTTTACAACATTAATTTATTGAGTTTTACTCTCAACTCAACTATGGATTCGACACACGACATACACTCCTTACCTGTTGCTTTGATTGATTGATTTTTTCGTTTTTGATTGATTGATTCATTGTTTCGTATTTCCGGGCGCGTCAACTGCTTTGGTCATTAGTCCCGTTAGTGTAGTGCATGTTTTTCTCAGGAGATGGCCGTGATCTTCCCCCGCTGGATGACGAGATCCGGCGCCGACTTACCGTCGGCTAATGATGTTTTCCTCTAACCATGACTCTCCCACCAGCGGGGCACCGCCCCAGCCGGGACAAGCTCCAAGCTCCCGACCGGTCTCCCGGAATATGTGGTAGTGTAGTGCATGTTAGTGTAAATGTGTGTGTGTAAGGGGAGAGGATAGGACAAGGAAGAGGAAGGAAAGAAAGCATGCGGTCCGTGGCCTGTTTGTTAGGGTACTGCTCCGGCATTCGCCTGGTGTTGATGGGAGAATCCACAGAAAACTACCGATCAGAGCAGCCGGCCGCTAGAATTCTCCTCAAGACAGCGACTAAATTCGACATAGCTGAAAAGCTAGAGTCAGGATTCGAACCGAGGACCTCCCGGTCAGAGGCGCTGCAGTGACATCAGTTGATGCACGGTAGTAGAAGGGTGCATGTGGTGGAGAGAGAAGAATGACGTTTGTGCTCTTTCGTTGAACGCCCCAACGAGCCCTTCGCTAGGCGAGCTGCGCGGAAGGCCTTGGCCGCCGACGGCTGGCGTCCGAAGGGCAGCCATGCGCAGAACGCGCCGGCCGACGCTCTGGCGCACACGCGCGCCCATTCGCAGCAGGGCACGGCACGGCACGGGGTGGCACGACTCGCTGCGCCCGCGTTCCAAGCGGGGCTGGCCGACGCGACGCGACGCGCGCGCCTCTGGCGGCGAACAGGAGAGGCACCGCGAAGGGCGCCTTTGAGCGGTCTCGTCCATGCATTGGAGATTCACAAAAAAGCTGCGTTCGGGTTCAATAGAATTTTAAACTGAATGTGCTACAACCGTACGTATTTTCTCGTAACATTTGTAACTCAAACGTATTTTTCTAAATTGCCCTTCTTTCCTACTTTTTACATTATGTATTTAGCCATTGGCCTACAAGGTGAAATCATCAAAAGAGTTGATAGCTTCAAGTACCTTGGAGTAGCGTTTACCAAAAATGGTAAAAGTTAAGCTGAAATTATTGAAAGAATAAGAAAAGGGAAACAAGTTACCAAACAGCTGCACAATACTTTATGGAGCACACAAATAAGACACTGCACGAATATTCAAGTCTATTGCAGAGAGCATTGTTACCTACAACAACAGATTAACTAAAGAAACCAGTGGTGCTACAGAATGGCACAGACTTTCTCGTAGTAAACTTTT